>JAUIMM010000200.1:60317500-60555000 GCA_031769625.1 Taudactylus pleione | reverse complement strand
TACACTCACCCCATGCTGGGTGCAAAAGCACCGTTTGAAAGGACATCCCTTCTCCGTAGACTAAAGACTGGCTATATGCCCACAATACTCCCATGAGACAGATCTTTTCCATATGTTCAGAAGGTAGCTATTTGGTTGCTGCCCAGAAATGCCCAATTCATGGACTGAGCGATACAGCCAGGTGAACACTTGTATCTGGTCTTTAATTGCTTCTAGCAATGCATTTGCTGGTGATTGCGAGAAGGTCCAATTTTGGATTTGCGTCTGACTGAGTATAAAGCCCTATATGTAGATAAACTAATGAAAATGCGAGACGAAAGCCGCGATTGTCTAAAAGTTTTTGCCGATTTGAGCTTCTTGTCTCTTTCAAAGTATCTCTGTTTTCATTTCCTGGGAGTTTTCGCCTAGGCGAAAAAGTTTCTCCAGCAAAAAGCAGGAGAAAAAAGTGCAAAATCCTTATTTTGGGGTAGAAATGTGGGGACTTGGTTCAGAACCCTTTGGGCACCCCACCAATGACTAATTAGGCCAAAAAAAATCTTAGTTCACCCCAAAAAAGAAATGTAATTTTATGGGTGAAAATATAAAAAGTGTGGGAAAATGGGTAAAAAGTAGGGGCTAGGTATTTTGGGGGGCTATAAGGTTGACATGGGTGTTTTTAAGATTGCAGGAAGCTGCAGCAGGTGTATTTTTGAGATTTTTTAAATCTCCACTTTAGAGACAAAATATAGTAGTACCCACTTACATGTATCCCAAATTTAACTACGATACTTATTTTTCTCAAGAAACATTGCATTATATAATTTTTTCACACTTATGCAAATATGCATATAACAGCCATTTCACTCATTTTAAGATCACTAAATACTTTTATTACGGCTATAAATACTCTTTTATATTGATTTACAGGGTCAGTGAGGCTTTTTTTGGGGTACAAACTGAATTCCCCAAAATATGCTGTCCTTTTTGCTAGTTTCGTTATTAAATACATTCGCCTATCAGCGTTTTCACCTGTTTTGGAATTGAATACGGAGATAAGCGTGGACATCTCGTCCAAACAGGCGAATGAGGCAAAATCATTGCGCTTTTTGCCGACATCGGCTTTTCGTGGCTAATTCAATTCACCCCTTTATCTGAAAATAAAATAACAAACAATTACATTTTAGCTGTAATACAATTTCTATCTATATGTAAACGACAGTATAGGTGTGCAGGGATGGAAGTAAAGTTATGTAGGGCATAAAGCTCAATTACCCATCTGTATAACAAATTTTCTTTTGGGGGAGGGGGCAGGTGTGGTGTGATGCTGGCAAACCTGCTCCAGAAGTCCTGCTTTCTATTCTCGGAATGTGCAGGGACTGACACAAGCGCAGTTATGCTTGAGCCTTTAGTTCTTAAATAAGGCTTCATTCTGCTTCCACTGGCCACATGGTATAATCAGAAGATCAAAGGTGCTTATTAGTTATTACAGGAACTCATAGCAACCTCGTGGGCTCCTCCGGCAGTAGTTCTGCCACTAGTTACTGTATAGGAGATGGAGAACTAGAATCTTTTACTTAAAAGATAATGATAGGTTATGTGACAGTGATGGATTTAGACTTCCAACAACCATGAGTGAACCTCAAGAGATTGGCCCTCACTTATGTTCCAGACCAGTCTCTCAAAATCTCATTATTTTTTAAAGCTCACTGCAGACCACTTTGCTGTTACATCTATAGAAGCACACAGCAAGCCCCTTACTCTGTAACTTGTGTTACTAAATAGAGCAAGATTCACATTTTAAATAAACAGCAATAGCATTGAATATACCAACCAACCCCTCAGCCAAAGCCTATATTTTGTCAATGGTTTAATGAGGAAGGCTATGCCTCTTTGCAGCCCACAACCTCAGCTCCTTATTATAGTCCATCATTGGGATTAACATATGCAAAAGGCAGTCAATCAGTTGGATTTTTGGATCTCACCAATAGCCATTAGAATTTGTCTATTCATATTAATACTGTTACTAAAATAATGAGTAGTGTACAAAGAGCTATATTCATTATGACAGACAGCATACTACACATTGAATAAATATTATATATATATATATATATATATATATATAACTAAGTAAGTTTATAATTATCTCCAGTGTCACATTTCTTTGCACGTTTAAAAACATCTAAATGAAGTACTTCAATCAAAACCAGAATAATTGCAAACCATCTTACAGTGCCTGTATGTTAAAATGGTAATAAGGTGTGCAGTTTTGATCAAATAAAGTCTAATCACACATCACTTTGAATAGTAGCTTCAAAACTGAACTCTGCAGTATAAAGACCTTAATTGGGACAGTTTATCTGTGCTATTATAAATAATAATAAAAAATACAAACCATGATCTTTATCATGCTGTGCTTTAACACACCATTGGAACAAGGAGGTGGTTGTGAGGGGTGAAATTGCTGAAGCTGCAAGCTGTTTGAGCAACTTGCCTGTCAGAAAATATTAAAAACAATAAATAGTCCAATGCTAAGAAATATTGTGATTGCACCATAATAGAGTGCCAATGAGATATTACTAAAAGTCATTATATTCTCTAATGCCCATTGGTGTAAAGTTTGTAAGACAGGAGGCATATCTCTGCCTTAAGTTGTACAAATTGTAGAGCTGAGCGGTTCGGATTCTGTGGAATCCGAAAAACTCCGAAAACCAGGGATCCACGTCCATCCAAGCCAAGGCTCAAGTGTTCCTGCCAGACTCGGATCCCACTTCAAGGTCGAACGTCATCCTCCCGATGTCGGATACTAGTGAGAGTTCGTGTCTATATAAGGCATTGCGACCGGGACTCAGCGCCATTTCACTGTTCACTCGCACGCTGCGCACTGCTCTGCAATGTCTCTCTGCATATGTTAAAGTGGCTCTGTCCAGAGTGGCTGTGCTGATAAAATGACCGTAGGGGGCACACTACACACTGATGTATGCTGTGCTACTCTGCTGATTAAAGTGGCTGTAGCCTGTGTCCAGATTCCAGACTCACAAGTGGCTGTGCTGTTAAATGACTGTGTATAGGGGGACACACTGCATGACACTCTGATGTATGCTGTGCTATACTTTGCTGATTAAATGGTTGTGTCCAGACTCGCAAATGGCTGTGTATATAAGGCATGCTGATGTATGCTGCTCTGTACTCATGCCCATCTTCTCCAGTGTGAAAAAAGGTAAAATAATATATTCTTTAAAAAAGTATTAAAAAAAAAGTTAAAAAAATTAATAAAAGTAAAAATAAATCCTGCTTTTTGTGCTGTATCTCACGGTGTACTGTATGCAAGCGCTGTGACTCCTTGGGCCGTAGCACTCTGTGTATACTGTATATGAGCACTGGGACTCCTTGGGCCATAGCCCTTTGTGTATACAAGCACTGTGACTCCTTGGGCCATAGCCGTCTGTGTATACAAGCACTGTGATTCCTTGGGCTATACTACTCTGTGTATACAAGCACTGTGACTCCTTGGGCCATATCCCTCTGTGTATACAAGCACCATGACTCCTTGCACCATAGCCCTCTGTGTATACAAGCACTGTGACTCCTTGGGCCATAGCCCTCTGTGTATACAAGCATTGTGACTCCTTGGGCCGTAGCCCTCTGCCTATACAAGTACTGTGACTGTGCTGGCCATACCCCACCACCTCCAAGGACAAATCCATCTTGCATTACCTTTCAATTCTGCCTTCTGTGTAGCAATGTTTCATTGATGTTCTCTCTCTGTGGTGTCTGTGCCGCTGCTCTGTCGCTTAGTAACCAGCCAGCTCACTGCAGCCTTTGGCCAATAATAGTGAAAACAATATTGTGAGCTGATCTAAATTGACTGTAAATGGCTGGAAATTAATGTTATTAAGTTTAATAATACTCTAGGAACAAAAAAAAGCCCAAATTATGAGATTTTAGCTTTTTTTGTCAATTTTTGTAAAAAATCCAAATCCAAATCCAAAACCAGTCACAGCGGTTTGGCAACTCCAAATCCAAAGCCGGACAATGAATCAGAGTCGAAAACCAAATCCAGCAAAAATGGTCCGGCGCACATCTCTAACAAATTGTATACAGACAGGACTGTAACTATTAAACTAAAAATGTAGACAGCGCTGACGAGGAAAGCAAACATTAAAAAATTATTAATATTAAACGATTGAGCCCATATATAGTAAAAACTTACATATTATTTATTAATCAATAAACATACACTTACTGTATATTAATAAAATATGTATAGATATAATGTGTATTTGTGAATATACACAATTCTGCATATAGTGCAATAATACATTGTAAAATGTAAAACTAAGAAATTGACAAGATATCCACACTGAATATGAAAACAAGGTATTCTTAATTCTAAAATATTCCTAAAAAAGCTAAACGCCAGCTCCAGCAACTGACCTTTGGTGAAAATAATCAATCCCACAATGGGGGTAAGATGAATACAGTGTTAGAAACCAGATATTTTGGCAATGTCCAATAGTGTTGCTGTTTGTAAGTTGGACACAAGTTGGTTAAATGTTCCTAATATGGTAACAGTTTAGTCTTGAGGCAAATGGCTACTCAGATGGTTATAAATTTCCAACTTTGATTATAGAAACCGTTGTAATTCCTACACCATTCACCTGATTTGGATGTAATTACCCTCAAGTTAAATCTGAAAGTCTGCAGTTAAAGCACATCTTGTTTTTCATTTCAAAGCCATTGTGGTGGTGAATAGAGGCCAAAATATGAAAATTCTGTCAATGTCCCAATATTTATGCACCTGACTGTACATAAAACATAAAAAAAATTTCTGTACATGTGGAGAGTTCTATAAGTTCTCTCTCTAGAAGGATGGATTATTCCCTGAAAGTAATCAGATAAACATTGATAGATAATTGGATAAACATCGATAGTAAATTAATAATATAAATCCTAATTTAATTAATTCTTATTATTATATTAATTTTATCTTGCTATAAGAAATATATGCAACCACTTCTTCCGTAATAGCTGGGTGCGGATATAGGAAAAGCTGTATAGAATCTAGTGATGATTCTATAGATGTTGATCATTGAAGTATATATTTTGATTTTAATAACAAATTTCTAACATCAAAGACCATTTCTTAGCTAAAAAAGAACAAACTGGAAGTATCCCAAACAAAAGGATGGAAGAGATTGAATTTGACTACAGACTAGACCTGATTCAGTTTCATAAAGAAATTTGATGACCCTAAGAGCAAATATTTTTTATTATTAATTGTTCAGACTAAATAATATAAATGAAAGAAAGAGAGAAAGAGAGAAGAGTAGGACTCGATAAAAATGGATAATTAGATGAATACCAAAGATGATAAACAAAGTCAAGCAACTCTCGGATCATTGAGCACCATTGGTCACATCAATGCTCCTGATTACCTCCCCATCTGAACACCTTAAAAAACAATGTTGTTATAAACAATACTTTTATAATACTTAATTTAGATCTAAAGTTTCATTCAAACCCTCTGGGTACAAACAATTGAATTAATTAATCCAATTAACCTCTCTTTTACATAGTTGATTGAGACGATCCCCTCCTCTGATGGTTTTATTACTGTGTTCTATCCCTGTAATTTTTAGACTTGGATTGCTATTGTGACATATAGTAAAATGTCTAGACACACTGTGCGTCATAACTTTGTTCAGGATATTCCTCCTGTGTTCTGCAAATCTAGTTCTAAGATTTCTAATAGTCCTGCCGATATATAGTAGGCTGCATCACATTGAAGAAAGTAAATGACATATTGTGTTCCACAATTAATAAATTCTTTGATTTTATAATTTTTATTTGAATTAGGTAAAGAAACATCTTTGGTTCTATTATTGGTACGTGGACACATTTTGCACCGCGAGCCTCAACATTTATAGAATCATGAAAAAAGAAAATTGCCCTCCAGCACACTGCAGATAAATCAAAAATACTTGAATCCTACATGATAATAGAAATTCAGAGGTATTGGTTTACATACATTTGCAAATATATGAATAAGCGCTGGGCTATCGTCAAGGCTCCTCTATACCAGCATCCCTAAAATTAAGGGGTTCACGTCCGAGAAGCAAGGCACCCCAAAAAATTCAAGCCAGGGCATCACACGAAAAGGGGAAAAAAGGTGATACTGAAGTGTTAAAGGATAGGTGTGTAAAGATAAATCAATAAGTGTTAATGAGATGTAAAATAATTAAAATGACATAAATAATACACAAACGCATGGAAAAGTGAAAAAATACTCTATGTGAATTAAGTGGTGATGCCATGAGCAAGGTCCAGCCAGAACAATCCCGGGGGCCCCACTCCCAAACGCTCACCCCAAAATAATTATTGCTACGTAATAGTAGCACCCACTCTGGGTCATATAATAACAAATTGATGTACTGCATGATAACAGTACATGTATGAGCTGAGAGCTAACTTACCTTGGAGGTACCCCAAAAAACCTCCACATGGCACTATAAGGATCAGCACCTCCTCCTAATGCTGACTCCTTTCATGCCTCCAAACTGCAAGCAAAAAATATGGTAGTTGCTCAATCAGCTTAATATACTACAGGTGCTTGTAAAGGGCGGGGTTTACACTGAACACAGAAAAAAGAAAACTGCCCTCCAGCACACTGCAGATAAATCAAAAATACTTGAATCCTACATGATAATAGAAATTCAGAGGTATTGGTTTACATACATTTGCAAATATATGAATAAGCGCTGGGCCATAGTCAAGGCTTCTCTATACCAGCGTCCCTAAAATTAAGGGGTTCACGTCCGAGAAGCAAGGCACCCCAAAAAATTCCAGCCAAGGACCACCCCCAGGGCATCACACGAAAAGGGGAAAAAAGGTGATATTATTATGTAGCAATAATTATTTTGGGGTGAGCGTTTGGGAGTGGGGCCCCCGGGATTGTTCTGGCTGTACCTTGCTCATGGAATATTTTTTCACTTCTCCATGCGTTTGTGTATTATTTATGTCATTTTAATTCTTTTACATGTCATTAACACTTATTGATTTATCTTTACACACCTATGCTTTAACACTTCACTATCACCTTTTTTCCCCTTTTCGTGTGATGCCCTGGGGGTGGTCCTTGGCTGGAATTTTTTGGGGTGCCTCCAAGGTAAGTTAGCTCTCAGCTCATACATGTACTGTTATCATACAGCACATCAATTTGTTATTATATGACCCAGAGTGGGTGCTACTATTATGTAGCAATAATTATTTTGGGGTGAGCGTTTGGGAAAGGGGCCCCCGGGATTGTTCTGACTGGACCTTGCTCATGGCATCACCACTTAATTCACATAGAATATTTTTTCACTTTTCCATGCGTTTGTGTATTATTTATGTCATTTTAATTCTTTTACATCTCATTAACACTTATTGATTTATCTTTACACACCTATCCTTTAACACTTCACTATCATCTTTTTTCCCCTTTTCGTGTGATGCCCTTGGGGTTGTCCTTGGCTGGAATTTTTTGGGGTGCCTTGCTTCTCGGACGTGAACCCCTTAATTTTAGGGACGCTGGTATAGAGGAGCCTTGACGATGGCCCAGCGCTTATTCATATATTTGCAAATGTATGTAAACCAATACCTCTGAATTTCTATTATCATGTAGGATTCAAGTATTTTTGATTTATCTGCAGTGTGCTGGAGGGCAATTTTCTTTTTTCTGTGTTCAGTGTAAACCCCGCCCTTTACAAGCACCTGTAGTATATTAAGCTGATTGAGCAACTACCATATTTTTTGCTTGCAGTTTGGAGGCATGAAAGGAGTCAGCATTAGGAGGAGGTGCTGATCCTTATAGTGCCATGTGGAGGTTTTTTGGGGTACCTCCAAGGTAAGTTAGCTCTCAGCTCATACATGTACTGTTATCATGCAGTACATCAATTTGTTATTATATGACCCAGAGTGGGTGCTACTATTATGTAGCAATAATTATTTTGGGGTGAGCGTTTGGGAGTGGGGCCCCCGGGATTGTTCTGGCTGGACCTTGCTCATGGCATCACCACTTAATTCACATAGAATATTTTTTCACTTTTCCATGCGTTTGTGTATTATTTATGTCATTTTAATTCTTTTACATGTCATTAACACTTATTGATTTATCTTTACACACCTATCCTTTAACACTTCACTATCACCTTTTTTCCCCTTTTCGTGTGATGCCCTGGGGGTGGTCCTTGGCTGGAATTTTTTGGGGTGCCTTGCTTCTCGGACGTGAACCCCTTAATTTTAGGGATGCTGGTATAGAGGAGCCTTGACGATGGCCCAGCGCTTATTCATATATTTGCAAATGTATGTAAACCAACACCTCTGAATTTCTATTATCATGTAGGATTCAAGTATTTTTGATTTATCTGCAGTGTGCTGGAGGGCAGTTTTCTTTTTTCTGTGTTCAGTGTAAACCCCGCCCTTTACAAGCACCTGTAGTATATTAAGCTGATTGAGCAACTACCATATTTTTTGCTTGCAGTTTGGAGGCATGAAAGCAGTCAGCATTAGGAGGATGTGCTGATCCTTATAGTGCCATGTGGAGGTTTTTTTGGGTACCTCCAAGGTAAGTTAGCTCTCAGCTCATACATGTACTGTTATCATGCAGTACATTAATTTAGTAAAGGTTGGTGTTGGGTTTTTGGTAGTTTTTCTTTGGTTTTGCACACCGAGCAGTTACCAAAGTCAAAACTGACATCAATATGTCCAAAAACCCGACTTTAGAACACTTTAGAACATCAGACCAACAATCAATTTTTCCACATAGGGAAGAATAGGATTCTAATAATCTAATAATCACTAATAATCGGTTTTACATTTGACCAAAAACTGACTGAAAAACGACGAGAAACCTGCCCAAACAATAGACACTGCAGGGGCACACTCTAAACATTAAGAATACTGATAATCAAAACATTTATAAATAAACCCTAACAATTAACATGGAATAGAAACAGCACCAGTGTTAGGTTTCTTGGCACCCAGTGCCATCCAGTGCTGCCCTGTCGCCAACTCCTCCCCCTCAGGCTTATACTAATAACCCCAGCGGGTGGGTGGAGGGTGGGGTTATTCTGAAGCCGGTCCCTGGCGACCTTGTGTGGTTTCACACACAGAACATGCCTTCAGCTGGCCCTGAATATAAATAAGATTCTTAGCACATGATTGGCCAAAATGTATACCCACCTATTAGGTCAAGGTGAAACTCATTAGGTGGGTCACCAACATCCCTAATACTAATACATTATATAAATGTATCCAGGACTTACCTATAATAGTGCCCATTCCAATGTGTATACTATTGCAGGACACAAGGTATAATAATTTAAATCACCTAAGAGTAGATGAGAGGGGTTCTAGTCCAGGTAGAAGGCATCTCACCTTCAAGTGTACATTATATGCACACATACAGAGGAAAAAAGGGGGGCTGGACTGCACACACTAATTTGAAATATAATAAGATATGCTACCATGCAGGAAAAAGAAAATGCAGGTGCACAGTCTAAGGGGTATATTTACTAAAGTGCAGGTTTTTATAATTAACCAATCAAATTCTAGCTATTATCTTGTAGAATGTGCTAAATAAATATACATAGAATCTGATTGGTTGCTATGGGCAACAAATCCACTTCTAGAAATCCACCCTTTAGTAAATATACTCCAATGCACTAAGAATACTGATAATGCCAATAATTAAAAAAATATATACAGGTTGAGTCTCCCATATCCAAAATGCTTGGGACCAGGGGTATTTTGGATATCGGAATATTCTGTATTTTGGAATAATTGCATACCATAATGAAATGTCTTAGGAATAGGGCCCAAATCTAAACACAGAATGCATTTATGATTTATATACAGCCTGCAAGTAATTTTATACAATATTTTCAATCATTTTGTGGCTCAAACAAAGTTTGTGTACATACATGAAATTCATTTAAGTGTCATATACACCTTATACACACTGGCCCTGATTCAGAGCCGCTCGCTCTGACAGAGCACTCGCTCTGAATCAGGGCTGGGCTATTTTTTTTTTTTAATGGCCTCCTGGTCGCTTGCATAGCTGTGGGTGACCACCTACAGCTATAGCGAGCAGCCAGGAAGATGGTCACGATGGTCAAGACCATCGCAACCATCGGGCTTCCGACAAGACCCTTGTGGTAGGGTCTCGTTGCCGCAAGCCCCAGAGAGATTTCGGCTCTAACAGAGCCTAAATCTCTCCCACTGACATCACTTGTGATGTCAGTGGGGCCGGCCCCAGACGGAGGCGTTCACATGGGAACGCGTCATTTTGGGTAGCCACTCCCCCAGCCCGCCCACCAAAGGTGGCGTGCTGTCACTCAACATCGACGGCACGCCCCCTTTGTTGCGAGACCTGGAGCGACGGAGTGCCCATTGCTATCCGGGTCTCGAGCATGCGCACAACGGAGCTGGCTCCGTCGTGCGCATGCGCACGGGCCCACCATCGACCCGGTTGTGAGAGACTGGGTCTGAATCAGGCCCACAGTCTATAGGTCATTTTATACTTTATTTTTAATAATTTTGTGCCTTAAACAAAGTTTGTGTATATTGAACCATCAAAAATCAAAGTTTTCACTACCTCAGTCATGCTAAAAATATTCCGTATTTCGGAATATTCCGTATTTCGGAATATTTGGATATGGGAGACTCAACCTGTAATAAATTTTAACAATTAACATGGAGTATAAATAAGGCTCTTAGATATGTTTGCCCAAAAATGTATGCCTATCTACTATGCCAAGGTAAACCTCATCAGATGGGTGCCTAACATTCTGTAATACTGTCACATTATATAAATTTATCCTGGATTTACTCACACACCAAATGTTTTAATATATTATTGAAAAAATAAAACAAAATAAAAAACAAAACAATTTCATACTTACCAAATCCTTGGGTGGCGTCCTCTTCAATCTGTATAGGCATCACAAAATGACCACCGAATCCCCAGGCAAGCATTGTACACATTGTGTACAATGCTAGCGAGAAATTAAATTTCATTTGGGGACACTGTCGTACGATTGAATGGGGAAATGCTGATTGGCTGACCATGGACGGTTGCTATGGCAGTGTCAACCAATAAGCACTTGGCCTTTTAATTCCAATGATAGTGTCTGCTAGAGACCTGTCATTTATCGCTAGGACACAAATGGGGAAAATGTATGAACCGCCGAAGTGGCATCAGCGCACGTTATGTGTGCTGATACTGCTTCTCCCACATGTATGATTGGGGGGCTGGGCGGTAAATGACAGGGGCGCTATGCCGTTATAATACATCACCCCCAATGTGTACAGTGGTTGTCCGTGTGGGGTTCAGTGGTAGTTTTGTTATTTTCCAAAGACCTATGGATCAAATAAACAAGTGCCCTACAAGTGCTCTTATTTATCCATGATTTAAAGTTTATTATGCTTAACCGTGTGATGCAAATGCAGTTCTATTATCTTCTAGAATTTTTAATAAATTATTGAAGATTTTTGCTCACTTGATTCAAACTAGCGCTCCACTTGTTTATTGGTTTATATGTTTTTAAGCAGGTACAGAACCTGCGGTGTGAGCAGCCTGTTTGCTTAAGGTACACCATCTGTCAATTAGCGCACCTGTTTGGTTTACCTTGGTCAAAGACCTATATATGCCTACGTGGACCGAAAAGGAAGCCACCCAAGGATTTAGTAAGTATGAGATGTGTGGCTGGAGGCAGGCCACACTGGGTTAATGGCTGCCACAGCACTAAAGGGGTTAACCCCTGTGCTGTGCCGCCATTTTTAAAAGGACAAAAAGGCGCCGGGCGCCCATTGTAAATGTATACTCTGCGCTACGCGCTGAGTGTTGATAAGTGTGGTCTTAATATTTTATATGCAGCGGCCTGGACTTGCTGCACTGGGGGAGTGTAGGTAGAGTGTGTCATGGCCACTGCGGGACAGGGAGAGCCAGCTCCCACTGCGACCAGTGCTGAAACAGTTAAAGTAGACAGTTTAATAGCACACTGCACATGGTTCATAGTAAACTGTATTAATATACACATATTGTGCGGTAGAGCACTGCGTCTGCAATGCATTGGTGTATAAAGTGAAGTAGTATAGTCTATGACATGTGTGAATATATTTTTGTATGTAACATGGGTGTAAATGCACTTATAGAAATGTAACATGTCCTGACCTTTGGAGACAAACTGCTGGTTAGACATCCTCACCTAGGGATGGATATGGTAATTACCCGAGCCTGGCAGTGTGGGGTTAGGTGGTGACTGAAGAAGCCTTTCCTTTGAAATGTGGGTCAGGGAGACTCCTGTGTGTCTGTATACGATACCAAGCAAATTTGTAAAAGAGAAATTGTTTGTGTTTAGGAAGCTTCTATGTTGTGTAAGAGCTTAGAAGGTGCTAAGACTCAGAAAGCCCAAACTGGTTTAGTCATAGACATGTGATAACTAGGGGTGAGCGGGTTCGGATTTCTTAAATCCGAACCCCCGAGACCCCACGATCCGAGGCCGATCCGAGTCAGGTTCGACTTTTCCCGCCTGACTCGGATCTGAAATCGAGGCAAAACGTCATCATCCCGCCTTCCGGGTCTCGCGGGTTTTGGATCCTATATAAGGTACCCGCGTCGGCGCCATTTTCTCACTCGGCTGTGGAAAGTGAAGAGGGAAGGTGGGAGTTAGGGCTGGCGGGCTGTGTAGTGTAGTGTAGTGTAGTGTTGTGCTGTACTGTGCTGCGCTGTGCTGCTGTTGTCCATAGGGGCTGTGTCCACTCCTCCAAAGTCCATAGGTACTGGCTGGACTGTGTTGTGCAGTCAGTTGTGCATAGGGGCTGTGTCCACTCCAAAGTCCTGTGCAGTGTCCCAGTCCTAAAGGGGTGCTGTAGTGTTGTCCAGGGGGTGCTCTGTCCATCAGGGGTGCTCCCCCCAAGTGCAGAAAAAAAAATATTTTTTCTGTGTTTGTGAATTGTGTGCACAGTAGCCGCACATGTATCAACAAAGTAGTGCCAAGCATGCGCCTGTGTCATAAGTAAAGGGCCAGTTGGCTTGACCGTTAAAGGGTGCTGTAACCCCCAAAGTGCACTCCAAACAAAATAAAAAATATTTTCTGTGTTTGTGAATTGTGTGCACTGTGGCTGCACGTGCATCAACAAAGGAGCAGCGCCAAGCATGCGCTTGTGTCCCATTAGTAAAGGGCCGGCTGGCTTGTCCATTAAAGGGTCCTGTAACCCCCAAAGTACACTCCAAACAAAATAAAAATTTATTTTTTTTCTGTGCTTGTGAGTTGTGTGCACTGTGGCTGCACGTGCATCAACAAAAGAGCAGCGCCAAGCGTGCGCCTGTGTCCCATAAGTAAAGGGCCAGCTGGCTTGTCCGTTAAAGGGTGCTGTAACCCCCAAAGTACACTCCAAACAAAAAAAAAATATTTTCTGTGTTTGTGAATTGTGTGCACTGTGGCTGCACGTACATCAACAAAGGAGCAGTGCCAAGCGTGCGCCTGTGTCCCATAAGTAAAGGGCCGGCTGGCTTGTCCATTAAAGGGTGCTTTAACCCCCAAAGTGCACTCCAAACAAAATAAAAAAATATATTTTTTTGTGTTTGTGAATTGTGTGGGCAGTAGCAGCACGTGCATCAACAAAGTATTGCCAAGCATGCGCCTGTGTCATAAGTAAAGGGCCGGCTGGCTTGTCCGTTAAAGGGTGCTGTAACCCCCAAAGGGCACTCCAAACAAAATAAAAAAATATTTTCTGTGTTTGTGAATTGTGTGCGCAGTAGCAGCACGTGCATCAACAAAGTAGTGCCAAGCGTGCGCCTGTGTCATAAGTAAAGGGCCGGCTGGCTTGTCTGTTAAAGGGTGCTGTTACCCCAAAAGGGTGTGCGTCTGTCTGTTAAAGGATGGTGTAACCCTCAAAGTGCGCTCCACAAACAATAAAAAAATTCTTTTTTTTCTGTCTTTGTGAATTGTGTGGCCTGTAGCCGCACCTGCATCCTCAAAGCAGCAGCGACAAGCGTGCGTCTGTCTGTCAAAGGGTGGTGTAACCCCCAAAGTGCGCTCCACAAAAAATAAAAAATTCTTCTTTTTTTTTCTGTCTTTGTGAAATGTGTGGCCTGTAGCCGCACCTGCATCCTCAAAGCAGCAGTGACAAGCATGCGCCTGTCTGTTAAATGGTGGTGTAACCCTCAAAGTGCGCTCCACAAAAAATAAAAAATTCTTCTTTTTTTTCTGTCTTTGTGAATTGTGTGGGCTGTAGCAGCACCTGCATCCTCAAAGCAGCAGCGACAAGCGTGCGTCTGTCTGTTAAAGGATTACATCAGTTACAATATCCAAGTAGGCATGTCAGACAGTCCATACATGTACTGGCAGGAAAAAGAGGCAATTTGGAGGCCCCTGTACAAACTGGCTCTATTTTACCTGAGTTGCCCCCCCTCTAGTGTGTACTCTGAAAGAGTGTTTAGTGCAGCCTTGTCAGCAAAAGGCGTAGGAGGTTGCTTCCACAAAATGTGGAGAAGATGATGTTCATAAAAATGAATTATCAACTCTTCCAGGGAGACCAGCCTCCAGAACGTACAGAGGGACCTGTGGTGGTGGATTCCAGTGGGGACGAGTTAATAGTCTGTGAGGATGAGGATGTACACAACACTGAAGAGGGTGAGGAATCGGTGGATGAGGAGGATGAGGACGACATCTTGCCTCCGTAGAGCCAGTTTGTGCAGGGACAGATTAATTGCCAGCTTGTTTTGTGGGGGCCCAAACTAACCAATCATTTCAGCCACAGTCGTGTGGCAGACCCTGGCGCTGAAATGATTGGTTTGTTAAAGTGTGCATGTCCTGTTTATACAACATAAGGGTGGGTGGGAGGGCCCAAGGACAATTCCATCTTGCACCTCTTTTTTTCTTTGCATTATGTACTGTTTGGGGCCTAGTTTTTCAAACTGCCATCCTGTCTGCCACTGCAGTGCCACTCCTAGATGGGCCACGTGTTTGTGCCGCCCACTCGTGTCGCTTTGCATAGCCTTTTGGACATAAAAACATTATTGTGAGGTGTGAGGTGTTCAGAATAGATTGGAAATGAGTGGAAATTAAGGTTATTGAGGTTAATAATAGCATAGGAGCAGAAAAACCAACACATTCTGTGATTTTAGCTGTTTTTATTCTTTTTAAAAAAAAAATACAGATTCAAAACACAAAACCCAGAACCCAAAACACGGAAGGGTGGTTTTGGCAAAACCAATCCAGATCCAAAACACGAAGAAAGATCCAGATCCAAAACCAAAACACAAAACACGAAAAGTGGCCGGTGCACACCCCTAATGATAACTCAGTTTGTGCTTAGGAAACCAAATGTTTTTGGGTGGTATCAAGGAAATTGATTTAATTTCTGTGAAATGTAAGACGTATTTATTTATGTTTTGTGAGAGAGCTTGATTGGCTAGAAGGAACACAGGGTGGATTTGTCCCCTGTGATGTTGTGTGTAAGATTGACATAAAAAGAGGGACTGTGAGCCCTGTGTGTGTACAACCCTGTAACTTCTTTGAGGAGAAGAGCTGCTGATAAAATTCCTGTATGTGGTACATCTTTGAAAATCTTGTGTGGAGAAGAATTGCTGTAGCATCTTATGTGCTTATATTCCCTCTTTTTTAAGACTGAGAGCAATAAACACCTTTGCCTTTAAATTCTACTACATCTGTATCCTGCGACCAACAGAATTGTTCAAAACGTTATTCCGTTCTCCTGCTGTTCTGGGTAAGAGATCCGTGTCTCCAAGTTCAAGCCCTCTGCCAAGCTACCATGCAGACCTGGTCCATTGCGAGGGATCAGGAGGATATAGCCGACACCAAACTGGAGGTGTGTCCGCAGTTAGTCAAACGCATACGCAGCAGAAGTGGTACCAGGTGCCTAGGCAGGAGCATGAGGGTACCTAAAAAGCGGTTCCAAATGCCCGATGGTAGAGTTTGGTGGTGGCAGCATCGTTAGACGCCCACGGCGCAGTGCGCGGAGTCAGTGACAGGCGGTCACTGACAGTGAGTGGGAGTCCAAAAGCGCTAACCCATGACCAGGGACGGCCTAGGCGAAAGGCGTCCGGTCACAAGATGGTTTTAATTTTTTCATCAATAGAGGATCACCACAGACGGTGTGTATGTACTGTGTTCATTTTAATATTTTCTTTACAGGTGCCAGGGGGCCCTTAATGTTCAGGCATGCTGGAACTTGTTGTTCCGCAAGTGCCGACATGTCAGGGCAGGCAGAATAATTGAATAGCTCTGGGTGTGAAACCATGAGTTTTCTCCACATGGTATACCTTGTGCCTAATTGAATATGCCCCTATGTGTAAGTTTTAGCAAAAAAATCTACATTTTGCTGTGTCAATTTAAACACTTCCTATGTGCAGGTAGACTATGACAGCCCAATAAGGTCTGCCATTTTAAAAACTAGACAACTTATTGCATTACGTGATGGACCACTTTTTCTATTTGTCACAAGATGTGGTAGATATGGGCTTTAGATCGATACCTGTGGACATTTTTATTTTGTGTACTGTTTCCATTACTGTCTGGTGATCACCAGACAGAAACTATTAAGAGGGCACATCATTTGAAAGAGGAGAATCCACTCTTTCAAGTATTGCAAATAATTTTTTTCTGTAACATCGGGCAATATTGTCTGGTGATCACAAGCAGGGCTGCCATCTGAAATTGTGGTTCCTGGGACTGACAAAATAGGCAGCCCCCCCTGTTATTAAATCCAGTGCTCTGCCATCTGCCAAGCTCTTTTATTCCCCACTTCACTCCCCCCCCCCCCCCCCCAGTTATTGATTCTGGTGCTCTGCCATCTACCAAGCTCTTTTATTCCCCACTTCACTCCCCCCACGGTTATTAAATTCAGTGCTCTGCCCAGTCTGGTCATCTCTTCTCCCAGTCTGCCAAGTTCTTTTATTTTCCCTACTTCATCCCCGCTGGTTATGAAAACCAGTGCTCTGCAAAGCTCTTTTATTTTCCCCACTTCATTTCCCCCCCTGGTTACTTAGTCCAGTGCTCTGCCCAGTCAGCCCAGCTCTTTTTCCCCACTTCACTCCCCCCCATGTTATTAAATCCAGTGCTCTGCCCTGCTCTTTTTCAGTACTTTACTCCCCCCAAATCTCCCTGGTTATTAAATCCAGTGCTCTGCGAGTCTGCCCTGCTCTTTTTTTTTCCCCCTGACCGGCCCGCTGTGCACAGCTTTTTACCACGTACCTTGTTTCCTTGAAGAAGGCTCAGAGTTCTTCCCTCTGGCATCTTCTCTGCTTCTTCCCCAGCAGATGCTGCTCCTCACGTGCCACTGCTCCTCCAAACTCTCCCTCCAGCAGTGCGGCATGACGTCATGACGTCACCCGCGCCGATCCCACAACAAACTTTATTGAACATGGGGCTGGCAGGTGTCCTGTAGGCTGTACTTGAGGAGCGGCCCGAGCGGGCCCTGGCTGTCTTCTCCATTTACTTAATAGGGACCAGGATGGTGGCGGGCGGTAGCAACAGCTGGCCCCCCTTTCTTCTGGTCAAAGGAGTAGTGCGGGCTGCAAGCTGTACAGTGGTGGTAGGTGCAGGTCGGCCTTGGCGTGCCCCAACCCTGTTCAGCTAGGGTCCGGGCCCGGGACTCCAGTCCCGGCAGTCCCCCCCTGATGGCGGCTCTGATCACAGGTGATCAAGAAACAACAGCTGTTAAGGTTGTCACATTAAAATAAGAGTCTTACAGATGTAATTATGAGCATGATAAGGCTTGTAGTGCTTTGTCACCAATTAAGAAAATTGTGTTTTCCATAGCATAGGGTAATATTATCTGATGATCACATGTGATTTGAACGAGGTGGGTTCCCCACTTTCAAATATGGTGCATACACAGTTGCCAGTGTTATTATGGTATTATGGTGCCCATGTAGTGCCCAGCCCCACATATGGAAAACTAAGTAGTACCGGGTAACACTGTCCGGTGATCACATTGATCACCACACAATAACTAATAAGTGGAAACATCATTTGAAAGATGTTTGTCTTTAGGGAGCAGCATGAGGTTATAGGATTACATTAGTGCTTATTTAGTTATTGAATTTATTGGTCGGACAGTTCTACGGTTTAGCGCCCGGTTGTTTGTATGTGTAGTTGCTGATCCACATATAGGCCCTTTGGCATATGTGACTCGCTACACACATACATACCCAAATTAGTTTTTATTTGAAAGAGGGGACATTCTATTTCAAATGTGGGTGCCCCAGATTTTATGAATGTCAGGTTGGAGGGAGATCTTTTTACATCCCTGGACATTTTTCTGTAGTGCAGGGGTCCATTGTCATCTGCAACAAATGGGATAAAGGGCATCCCTGAAAAGACATGACATATCATGTAAGCACTGTTTTCTGCATATTTACCTCGTCTGCTGAATCCAATTCATTTGAATCTAGAAAAATGGAATTAGACGATCATATCTTGATTTGGCTGCTGTCAGGAGTAATGCCAGATGCTGGAACAAATGCAATAACAGTCTTACTTAATTCACTGCATTTCAGTTATCTGTAGATTGCATTGCTATTTATGCACTGTATTGCCTCCTATTGTTACTGTTGATAACATTCTATTTAATTAATACAGCAAAGGTTCAGTTGACTGACTAACTGGTATTGGCCTAAGGAGGGTTTATAAGGCCACCAGCAGTATGTTTTCATTGCCAGTGATACCATTTACATGTCCAGCTTTTTATCTTCATTATTATCCTGCTCATTGTTGTTTGACTATTCTGCCTGCTATCTGTTTCAACTGCTGTTATTTTTTGATTACTCTTCACTGATGCCTGCTCTGACCTTACTGTATTTGATATTTGAGCCACCTGCGTTACATCTGCATTGTTTATTTCTATTCTGTTAGCCACCTGCCCTGACCTCAGCTTTTGTATTGCAACTATTTTGTTAGCTGTCTGTACTTGAACATTCTCTCTTGTTGTTAAACTGTTTATTATTCCTGGTTGTTAGTTAGTGTATCAATTATAATAACGAGATGTGTCCTTACTCGTCTTTGCTGCAGTTGTGCCAAACAGCCCCTTTCAGTGTGCCTGGTCCCATGAAACTGATAGCGCCTTGCATCTTTTTGTTGTGTCTTTTTGCCGAAAATGTGTCTAAGTTGCAATGCGATGTGACCAGTATGCACCAGAAGACTGTGTTGATTAATTTGATATGTGACACTGAGTCTCTCAATCAGCTTGCAGCTTTTTTCCATGCTAAGTTCCATTTACAGTCTCAGTTGCACAGATATACAAGTGTCACATATCAAATTAATCAGCACAGTTTCCTGGTGCATCCTAGAAAATTACGCTCCATGCTAACATAGTTGCATGGGACCTGGCGGCTCACTCACGCTAGGCATATCACGCTGCATAGTGTATTGAGACTAGATGAGCAATGACACATTTGTATGTTGCCTGCACCAGCTTCAAGTAAATATATAAAACCACCTACTGTATTAAGACCTAGCGGCAACTTAGTACCGGTAAACCTACTAAACTGTATGGGAATAAATTAATATTATAAGTGAAAACCGATCCTGAATTCTAGGGGTTTACAAATAAGGAATACAAAACAGATTCAAAGCAACAAACAAGAGGAACATTCTCTCTAAAATCCTATATCTAACAATCAGAGTCCCTACTAAAGTTCTCAAAGCTTTGCAGCAAACATTCTTAAAATGTATCATGGCTATCAAGCTCATAATGCACATTCTTTAATAATAGTCTAAATATGGAGTAAGGGGGCATGGCCTGGACAGGTATGGACTGAGATGTGAGTTTTTTGAGCTTTCCAGCCTGCACATCCTGTTATATTTATTCTGCTGCCCATCTTGGACTCCTTTCTCTCCTTTCTATACCTGGCCTTCTCCTGCACCCCTAGGGGGTGTGTTTTCCGGCTATAGACCTCAGTTGAGCCTCCCTGCCTTTTTGTTCTGTTTTGAGGTCTTCTTTACTTACTTCTAGATGCCAGGACGCTATTGCTGTACTCTACTGCTTGTTTTCCTGCTGATTTGTGTGTCTTCAGCACCCTGTGGCTCCTGTTTGTGAGCTGCTCCCTAGCGGTTGCTCCTGTCTATAACATGAATTTAACAATTGTGATAGGATCACTGGTAAAGTGGTCTGTGGCAGGGACATTTATCCCAGATTCCTGTCCTATGTGTTTAAAATCCCCAGGAGAAAGTCTGCAGTGTAGCAGGCTTGAGTTTCGGCTTTTTGAAAAGCCGGTTTGGGACCTGGGGGTTGTGGGTGAGAGGAGAGGGAGGGCTCCACCCACGGCCACTCCAGGTTTTGGTTCTCACATCCTGGTAACAGGATTGAAAGTTTTCCACCTGAGAGTGGCCAATATAAGCCTAGTTTGTTTAGGGCTGATTGTCTCACCTGGGAGAGCAGACATGGAGTTTGCTCAGAGACACTTGGAAAACCTATCTGTGAGTGTTGTGCTGTGCTTTGTTGCTGGCGAGGGCATTAGACCCTGCCAGGTTCTGGTAGTGAGGGAACTACCTGTGAAGTTAGTGCCCCGACAGGGCTAGGATTTACGTTTATGTTTTCTTTGTGTTATTTCTGACATTGTACAATAAAGACTGGCGCCGACCAGCTTGTACTTGCATC
This sequence comes from Taudactylus pleione, assembly GCA_031769625.1. Taxonomy (NCBI): domain Eukaryota; kingdom Metazoa; phylum Chordata; class Amphibia; order Anura; family Myobatrachidae; genus Taudactylus; species Taudactylus pleione. The sequence continues at coordinate 60,534,351 of JAUIMM010000200.1, read as the reverse complement.
CAGACTGGTGTGCTGCTTCCCTGCTGCTGTGTGTGTGTGTAAGGAAGGAGTCCTCTACCCAGGAGAGGGACCCCCTAACCTAACTGTGTCACAATATGGGGGAGAATGCGGGCACCCACACACACTGAAGTTGCAGCGAGAGGAAAACTTTCCGTTGAAAAATTAAAGGGACAGACACCCAATTTGTGAGTGTGGAAATAACACTGTGTCCTTGGAGTCCCATAGAGGAGGCGTCAGCCAATGCTCAGACAGGCAAGGTTCAGCTTCCAACCTACACCCCAGGACAAAATGGAGGACATTATTAAGGCCTTGCTTCAAGCTACAGCAGCTCAGCAGGAGACAAACAAACTTCAGCAGGAATCTACCAGAGCTCAGCAGGAATTTACCAGAGCTCAGCAGGAGACTAACAGACTTCAACAGGTCGCCATTGAGGAAACCCGCCAGGCCTTAGCGGAAAACAGCCAGGCCATAAGAGAGGTGGTACAGCACCTGGTGGCCCGGCCCAGAGATGTTAATACTGGTCCTCCCACCACCACTCACTCCGTACGAGCCAGTCACTTCCTCCAAAAGATGACTTCAGGCGATGATGTGGAGGCCTATCTCACCGCATTTGAAAGAACGGCCGAAAGGGAGAGTTGGCCCCAGGAGCAGTGGGCAAGTCTGGTGGCACCTTTTTTGTCTGGAGAGCCACAAAAAGCATATTTCGACTTATGCCTGGCTGATGCCAAGGACTATAAAAAACTAAAACAGGAGATCCTAACTCGCTTGGGAGTCACCACCTTTGTTCGTGCCCAACAGGTCCACCGCTGGGAGTTCCATATGGACAAGCCTCCATGTTCACAGATGCATGACCTCGTCCATCTGTCCTCAAAATGGCTACAGCCCGAGACGCTGACGGGACCACAGATCGTGGAAAGGGTCGTGATGGACCGGTACCTGCGATCATTACCCGCAACTCTGCGCAAGTGGGTGAGCCATGCAGACCCTAAGACCGTGGACCAGTTGGTCGAGCTAGTGGAGAGGTACGTGGCGGCTGAGGAGCTGAGGTGTATGCCCCACCAAGCCCCGATGGCGCACCGGCAAACTCCCACAGACACTGGTAAGACTGTTCCAGGGGAGAAGGGTGCTGGGCGGTGGGATGTACCTAAGACTGAGGGTGTAGAACCTGGAGACTGGCCTGCCAGGCCAGGAAGGTTCTTGCCCCGTAAACGACTAGACATTAATATGATTCAGTGTTTCCGGTGTGGTGACTTCGGCCATATTTCCGCTAATTGTTCACTTACAACTGAACCTATGCAATGTGATACTGCTCATGTCTACCGCAGGGGGTCTTTCTTTGCACAGACAGCCTGTACGGCTGACCGGAAGGCTGAGACTGATAAGCACATGTGTGTACTCACTGTAGATGGCAACCGAGTAGAGGCACTGTTAGACTCTGGTAGCTTGGTGACACTTATAAAAGCTGAGCTGGTGAACCCCTCGAGGCATAAGGGGAAAACTGTTGATGTGGCCTGCATACATGGGGATAATCGATATTATGTTACTGCCGAGGTGAACATCGAGACACCATGTGGCTCTGCTATAGTGTCTGTGGGTTTGGTGCCTGGTCTGATGTACAATGCAATATTGGGGAGAGACTTTGCTCACTTCTGGAAATTGTGGGAAAGCCGTTTTGTTCCAGAAGTGAACAACCCCGGTCCACTTGAGAAGGTTGTCGATATAGTGGCGGAGAGAGTTTCTTCTGAGTCAGAGTTATTCCCTTTTTCTACTATGATTGGCGAACTAGAGAATGCGGAGCGTGACGGTGGCCCGCCAACTGATGTGCCTACCATTGAGGTGGGAAGTGTTGTTGGGCCAGTTGATCGTCTGCCTGATTTAGAGGTCAGAAGAGAGGTCTTTGCCGTGGAGCAGTTGAAAGACCCTACTTTGGTAAAAGCCAGGATGAATGTAAAGGTAGTTGATGGTAAACCCGTAGACCCTGATAGTCCTTTGTCCTATCCCCACATGGCAATGTGTCAGGATTTATCCTGCCCTGAGTGTCAGTATCATGCTCCCAGACCACATTTTAAGGGTCCACTAGTTCCATTGCCTATTGTAGAGGTGCCAATAGTGAGAGAGCACCTGAAACAGGCTCAACAAGCACAGCAGAGGGTATACAACCGCAATGCTCGGTTACGCAGCTTTGCTCCTGGGGACAGAGTGTTAGTGTTGGTTCCCACTGTGGAAAATAAACTTTTGGCTAAATGGCAAGGCCCCTTTGAAATCTTAGAAAGAGTGGGACAGGTCAATTACAAAGTTTACCAGCCGGGGAAAAGAAAGCCGGAACAGATATACCATATAAATCGGTTAAAGCCCTGGAAAGATAGAACGGTACTGTCGGCCGTCCGAGCCCCTCTAGTAAAACCAGGGCCCTTAGTTACCGAAGTGACAGTGGCAAAAACCCTGTCGGCAATTCAACAACGAGAGGTCAAGGAGTTTCTGGTTAGAAATAGGGTGCTGTTCTCTGACTTACCTGGGAAAACCTCGGTCATTAAACATGACATCATCACTGACCCAGGGGTTAAAGTTAATCTAAAGCCCTATAGGTTACCAGAAGCACCAAGAGCATCGGTGTCGAAAGAAATTAAAAATATGCTAGAGTTAGGGGTTATTGAAGTATTACATAGTGAATGGTCAAGTCCCATTGTGTTGATTCCAAAGCCTGATGGGAGTGTGCGTTTCTGCAAAGACTTCCGAAAGTTGAACAGTGTTTCAAAATTCAATGCCTACCCGGTGCCACAGTGGAGAAGGAGGCGTTGGCCATAAAGTGGGCGTTACAAACTTTAAAATTTTCGGTGGAACACAGGCCAGGGGGCCTGTTGTTTAAAGCAGATGCGTTGTCACGCGTTCATTGTTTGGGGGCTTCAGTTGTTCCGCCCCATAGGTCGAAACAAAGGGGGGGGATATGTGATAGGATCACTGGTAAAGTGGTCTGTGGCAGGGACATTTATCCCAGATTCCTGTCCTATGTGTTTAAAATCCCCAGGAGAAAGTCTGCAGTGTAGCAGGCTTGAGTTTCGACTTTTTGAAAAGCCGGTTTGGGACCTGGGGGTTGTGGGTGAGAGGAGAGGGAGGGCTCCACCCACGGCCACTCAGGTTTTGGTTCTCGCAGCCTGGTAACAGGATTGTTAGTTTTCCACCTGAGAGTGGCCAATATAAGCCTAGTTTGTTTAGGGCTGATTGTCTCACCTGGGAGAGCAGACATGGAGTTTGCTCAGAGACACTTGGAAAACCTATCTGTGAGTACTGTGCTGTGCTTTGTTGCTGGCGAGGGCATTAGGCCCTGCCAGGTTCTGGTAGTGAGGGAACTACCTGTGAAGTTAGTGCCCCGACAGGGCTAGGATTTACGTTTATGTTTTCTTTGTGTTATTTCTGACATTGTACAATAAAGACTGGAGCCGACCAGCTTGTACTTGCATCCAGACTGGTGTGCTGCTTCCCTGCTGCTGTGTGTGTGTGTGTAAGGAAGGAGTCCTCTACCCAGGAGAGGGACCCCCTAACCTAACTGTGTCACACAATGTATATTACCAATATATGTAGATGATAAGAGTGAGATTTTGTGTTAACACCATAGACCATATATGATAGCTTAAAATTTCACCAGAAATGCAGATTCTTCTGTGCTTTTGCAATCTGGTTTTGATTTTTTAAAACGTCCTTCTTTAAATCTTGCCCCAAAACTGCCAAAAATCAGCACTTTTGGAAAATCAGAAACTATTACATTTGGCCCTAAGGCTCCAACTGACTCGTGATAAATCCATATATTGTACTGATGTTTTTTTTTTTTAAACTGTCTGTATACATCACCCACTGTTTTATTCCCCCCCATCCCTTTCTGTACAATTGCCCCTTAAGCTGGGGAAGCATCGTGTGTGTGCTATACACACTGCACGATGCAGTGTGCGACGCTCAATGTGTTGTTACATGCTACATGTAATTGTACCACGCTGTTCATTGCCTCGTCCCATCTGCTGTACAGAACAGTGCGATAAACGACCATCATTAGCAATGGATCGGAAACTCACACTATACGATGTGTACGATAAATCATTCCAATCAATATCGGAACAATATATAGTATAATGTGTACCTAGCTTTACACCTTCTACAATGTGTAAAATGTCAACAAAGATTTTATTAAAATAAAGAAAAATACATTTTTCAGAAGAATCATAACTGAAACATAAATTATATATGTTTTTATGACATTTTGACGGCTAAGGTGAGGATATCACCTTACAGAATTCATTGACAAAGGATATCCCTAGCTCGTAAGTACAAACCAACGTTTATCACATTCCATGCAAAATTATTTTTTTTAAACCAATTGAATGAGATGTTTTAAGACATTAAAAGTGGCAAGAAAGCATTGCAGAGTTATCTAACTGTGAATCACACACTCTTATATTTCACCTCCAATAACAATGCGGAAATAGGAGTTTCCGCATAATTTATGTGTCACTTCACTTACTAAAGTCTGAAAGCTGGAGATACAGTATCACATCTACATCCTGTGTTCATCTAAGTAACACTGGATATTGCATTCCCCATATTGAACATTTTTTTGTGGTTTTCTCTATTATACACAGAAACACACATAGGTCTGCTTCTAAAGTGGGGCACACACACCATCACAGCATATTACAAGGTCTATGACATTACATTTTATTATGGAATTGTTTTGGCCTACAGCACTGGTGTCGCTCAGGGGGTGCGGGCCACACTGGGTGACACCATCCGAGGGGGCGACACCAAATAAGCAGAGCTGCTCTGCTATTTGGTGTTACCCCCTTGGATGGTGTCACCAAGCAGCCACACTGCAGAGAGAGGCAAGGGAGAGGCTGGGAGCTGCACAACAGCTGCTCCTCTGTTGAGTACACCCATTGAGCGGCAAGAACGGGGGGCGTGACATGCGGTCACACACCCAAGAGTGGCACACATGATGGGCATGACTTTGTGCAATGAGGCCATGCCCCCCCCTGTACACCAGACCGGGTGTCACCAAGGTTAGTGACGCCACTGACCTACAGTACACGTAATACAGACAAACAAACAGAGAGGACAGAGAAAAATGCACACAGTACTAGTGGGTTATCACACTGAGTAAGATCAATTAATCCAGATATTGACAGAAATCTTAGTAGAACCCTGGGCTTGATGCCCTATTGGTAAAATAATAAAGATTCTCTAAATGCTAGAGCAATCTGACAATGGGGTCTATTCATCAAACTATATTTTAAATTTTTCATTCTATACAGGGGGAGACGCTTCCCAGCAGCAGCCAGTTGCGGCTGGGAGAAGATAGGAAAGTAAAAAACAAGCCTGCAGCACCTTTTGCTCCACTCTCCCCGGCCCTGCTTGTAACTGTAAGGCAGAGCGGGTCTGCCAGTGGGGGTCTGCACCAGCACATGCTGCACATCTGACAGCCGGGCAGTCCCATCCAGGGAGTGGGGGACATTTGCGGGGAACATAGGATCAGGGCCGGTTCTCCCGCTACGCATGGTACGCAGCTGCGTAAGGTGCCACATAGTGAAGGGCGCTTCAGCTGCGTACCATGCGGGCCGCGGTGCAGACTGTGTCTCTGTGACACAGCTGCACCGCGTGTGTAGCGCTGACCGGATGGAGTTCGGTCAGCGCTACACAGCACAAACACACAGCCGCCGGCGCCGGCAGCTGTGTGTTTGCTTTAGCAGCTGATGAGAGTTAGACAGACTCTCATCGGCTGCTGCTCCCACTGCCAGAGCCGGACATCTTCCGGCTCCCTCAGTGGGTAATGGGAGTGACGTCATGACGTGACGTCACTCCCATAATGCAAAGCGGTGGACGGAGGAGCTGGTATTGGCGGCGGGACCAGGAGCGGGTTTCAGGTAAGTGTTTTTTTTTACATTTTCATTACGTCTCTACTGCAGGGGCACTACAAGGGGGGTTTACTAGGGGGGGAATACTACTTATGACACTACAGGGGGTAATACTACTGGGGGGTGCTACAAGGGGGGATTACTAGGGGGGAATACTACTTATGACACTACAGGGGGTAATACTACTGGGGGGCGCAACAAGGGGGGATTACTAGGGGGGGAATACTACTTATGACACTACAGGGGGTAATACTACTGGGGGTGCTACAAGGGGGGATTACTAGGGGGGAATACTACTTATGACACTACAGGGGGTAATACTACTGGGGGGGGCGCTACAAGGGGGGATTACTAGGGGGGGAATACTAGTTATGACACTACAGGGGGTAATACTACTGGGGGGCGCTACAAGGGGGGATTACTAGGGGGGGAATACTAATGACACTACTGGGTGTAATACTACTGGGGGCGCTACAAGGGGGGATTACTAGGGGGGAATACTACTTATAACACTACAGGGGGTGATACTACTGGGGGGCGCTACAAGGGGGGATTACTACTTATGACACTACAGGGGGTAATACTACTGGGGGGCGCTACAAGGGGGGATTACTAGGGGGGGAATACTACTTATGATACTACAGGGGGTAATACTACTGGGAGGCGCTACAAGGGGGGATTAATAGGGGGGAATACTACTTATGACACTACAGGGGGTAATACTACTGGGGGGCGCTACAAGGAGGGATTACTAGGGGGGAATACTACTGGGGACACTACAGGGGGTAATACTACTGGGGGGCACTACAAGGGGGGATTACTAGGGGGGGAATACTACTTATGACACTACAGGGGGTAATACTACTGGGGGGCACTACAAGGGGGGATTACTAGGGGGGGAATACTACTTATGACACTACAGGGGGTAATACTACTGGGGGCGCTACAAGGGGGGATTACTAGGGGGGGAATACTACTTATGACACTACAGGGGGTAATACTACTGGGGGCCACTACAAGGGGGGATTACTAGGGGGGAATACTACTTATGACACTACAGGGGGTAATACTACTGGGGGCACTTCAAGGGGGGATTACTATGGGGGGAATACTACTGGGGACACTACAGGGGGTAATACTACCGGGGACACTACAGGGGGTAATACTACTGGGGGCACTACAGGGGGTAATACTACTGGGGACACTACAGGGGGTAATACTACTGGGAGCACTACAGGGGATAATACTACTGGGGGCACTATAGGGGATAATACTACTGGGGGCACTACAGGTGGGGATTACTACTGGGGGCACTACAAGGGGGGGATTACTACTAGGGGCACTACAAGGGGGGGACCACTACTGGGGGCACTGCATAGTGGGTACCACTACTGGGGGCACTGCATAGTGGGGGAGTACTACTGGGGCACTATATAAGGGGAATACTACTGGGGGCACAAGGGGCACTGCACAGGGGGGACCACTACCGGGGGCACTGTAAAAGGGGCACTGCATAGGGAGGCACCAAAAAATATACTTGCTTACCAAAAAATTTGGACTAGGGCCGGCCCTGCATAGGAAGCTGGAGAGGGGTCTGGAACCTTCAATGCCGATCAAAACACAGTGGATGGAGCAGGCAACATTTGGAGCTACACCGCCGGGGGGACTGATCTCTGCTGCACAGGAGACGGAGGACAGCAGTGTATGCTATGTGATAGGATCACTGGTAAAGTGGTCTGTGGCAGGTACATTTGTCCCAGATTCCTGTCTTTTGTGTTTTAAACCCCCAGGAGAAAGTCTGCAGTGTAGCAGGCTTGAGTTTTGGCTTTTTGAAAAGCCGGTTTGGGACCTGGGGGTTGTGGGTGAGAGGAGAGGGAGGGCTCCACCCACGGCCACTCCAGGTTTGGTTCTCGCAGCCTGGTAACAGGATTGTTAGTTTTCCACCTGAGAGTGGCCAATATAAGCCTAGTTTGTTTAGGGCTGATTGTCTCACCTGGGAGAGCAGGCAGGGAGTTTGCTCAGAGACACTTGGAAACCTAACCGTGAGTGTTGTGCTTTTGTTGTTGGCGAGGGCATTAGGCCCTGCCAGGTTCTGGTAGTGAGGGAACTACCTGTGAAGTTAGTGCCCCGACAGGGCTAGGATTTTTGTTTATGTTTTCTTTATGTTATTTCTGACATTGTACAATAAAGACTGACGCCGACCAACTTTTACTTACATCCAGACTGGTGTGCTGCTTCCCTGCTGCTGTGTGTGTGTGTAAGGAAGGAGTCCTCTACCCCGGAGAGGGACCCCCTAACCTAACTGTGTCACAATATGGTGGAGAATGCGAGCAACCACACACACTGAAGTTGCAGCAAGAGGAAAACTTTCCGTTGAAAAATTAAAGGGACAGACACCCAGTTTGTGAGTGTGGAAATAACACTGTGTCCTTGGAGTCCCATAGAGGAGGCGTCAGCCAATGCTCAGAGAGGCAAGGTTCAGCTTCCAACCTACACCCCAGGACAAAATGGAGGACATGATTAAGGCCTTGCTCCAAGCTACAGCAGCTCAGCAGGAATCTACCAGAGCTCAGCAGGAGACGAACAAACTTCAGCAGGAATCTACCTGGGCACAGCAGGATTCCACCAGGGTGCAACTGTTGGCCTTGGAGACAGCCCTGAGGCAACAACAGGTCGCCATCGAGGAAATCTGCCAGGCCATAAAAGAGGTGGTACAGCACCTGGTCACCCGGCCCAGAGATGTTAATACTGGTCCTCCCACCACCACTCACTCCATACGAGCCAGTCACTTCCTCCAAAAGATGAGTTCGGGCGATGATGTGGAGATCCTAACTCGCTTGGGAGTCACCACCTTTGTTCGTGCCCAACGGGTCCACCGCTGGGAGTTCCATAAGGACAAGCCTCCACATTCACAGATGCATGACCTCGTCCATCTGTCCTCAAAATGTCTACAGCCCGAGACGCTGACGGGACCACAGATCGTGGAAAGGGTCGTGATGGACCGGTACCTGCGATCATTACCTGTGACTCTGCGCAAGTGGGTGAGCCATGCAGACCCTAAGTCCGCGGACCAGTTGGTCGAGCTGGTGGAGAGGTACGTGGCGGCTGAGGAGCTGATGAGTATGCCCCACCGAGCCCTGATGGCGCACCGGCAAACTCCCAGAGACACTGATAAGACTGTTCCAGGGAAGAAGGGTGCTGGGCGGTGGAATGTACCTAAGACTGAGGGTGTAGAACCTGGAGACAGGCCTGCCAGGCCGGGAAGGTTCTTGCCCCGTAAACGACTAGACATTAATATGACTCAGTGTTTCCGATGTGGTGGCTTCGGCCATATTGCCGCTAATTGTGCACTTACAACTGAACCTATGCAATGTGATACTGCTCATGTCTACCGCAGGGGGTCTTTCTTTGCACAGATAGCCTGTACGGCTGACCGGCAGGCTGAGACTGATAAGCACATGTGTGTACTCACTGTAGATGGCAACCGAGTAGAGGCACTGTTAGTCTCTGGTAGCTTGGTGACACTTATAAAAGTTGAGCTGGTGAACCCCTTGAGGCATACAGGGAAAACTTTTGGTGTGACCTGCATACATGGGGATACTCGATATTATGTTACGGCCGAGGTGAACATCGAGACACCTTGTGGCTCTGCTATAGTTTCTGTGGGTTTGGTGCCTGATCTGGTGTACGATGCAATATTGGGGAGAGACTTTGCTCACTTCTGGAAGTTGTGGGAAAACCGTTTTGTTCCAGAGGTGAACAACCCCGATCCATTTGAGAAGGTTGTCGATGTAGTGGAGGAGGGAGTTTCTTCTGAGTCAGATTATTCCCTTTTTCTACTATGGTTGGCGAACTACAGAATGCGGAACGTGACGGTGGCCCTCCAACTGATGTGCCTCCCATTGAGGTGGGAAGTGTTGTTGGGCCAGGTGATCGTCTGCCTGATTTAGAGGTCAGAAGAGAGGTCTTTGCCGTCGAGCAGTTGAATGACCCTACTTTGGTAAAAGCCCGGGAGAATGTAAAAGTAGTTGATGGTAAACCCGTAGACCCTAATAGTCCTTTGTCCTATCCCCACATGGCAATGTGTCAGGATTTGTTATATCAGGTGACTAAGAAGGGGGAAGATGTTGTGGAACAACTAATAGTTCCCAAAGCCTACAGAAGAACAGTGTTGGATCTGGCCCATGGTCATATAACGGCAGGCCATCTAGGGGTAGAGAAAACCACTGAGCGAATAATGCAGAGGTTTTTCTGGCCCGGGCTTCATAAAGAGGTATCTGACTTTTGTGCATCCTGCCCTGAGTGTCAGTATCATGCTCCCAGGCCACATTTTAAGGGTCCACTAGTTCCATTGCCTATCATAGAGGTGCCATTTGAAAGAATAGCGATGGATTTGGTTGGACCCTTAATGAAGTCTGCCAGGGGACACCAGTATATTCTGGTCATAATGGATTACGCTACCAGGTACCCGGAAGCGATCCCGTTGCGCAATACGTCAACCAAGACCATTGCCAGAGAGCTAGTTCATGTCTTTAGCAGGCTGGGTATACCTAAGGAGATACTAACTGACTAGGGTACACCGTTTATGTCCAAAGTCATGAAAGAGTTATGCCGCCTGTTCAAAATCGAACAGTTTTTCACCCCCAAACCGATGGGCTGGTCGAGAGGTTTAACAAGACGTTAAAACACATGCTTAGGAATGTGGTCGACAAGGATGGTAGGGATTGGGACTACTTATTGCCGTATTTATTGTTGGCCATAAGAGAAGTTCCCCAGTCCTCCACCGGGTTTTCACCCTTCGACTTGTTGTATGGGAGACACCCAAGGGGGTTACTAGACATTGCCAAAGAGACATGGGAGGGGCAGTCTAGTCCTTACAAAACGGTGATTGAGTATGTTTCTCAAATGCAGGAGAGAATTGCTGCGGTAGTGCCGATAGTGAGAGAGCACCTGGAACAGGCTCAACAGGCACAGCAGAGGGTATACAACCGCAATGCTCGGTTACGCAGCTTTGCTCCTGGGGACAGAGTGTTAGTATTGGTTCCCACTGTGGAAAATAAACTTTTGGCTAAATGGCAAGGGCCCTTTGAAATCTTAGAAGGAGTGGGGCAGGTCAATTACAAAGTTTACCAGCCGGGGAAAAGAAAGCCGGAACAGATATACCATATAAATCTGTTAAAGCCCTGGAAAGATAGAACGGTACTGTTGGCCGTCCGAGACCCTCCAGTAAGTCCAGGGCCCTTAGTTCCCGAAGTGACAGTGGCAAAAACCCTGTCGGCAATTCAACAACAAGAGGTCATGGAGTTTCTGATTAGAAATAGGGTGCTGTTCTCTGACGTACCTGGGAAAACCTCGGTCATTAAACATGACATCATCACTGACCCAGGGGTTAAAGTTAATCTAAAGCCCTATAGGTTACCAGAAGCACAAAGAGAATCGGTGTCGAAAGAAATTAAAAATATGCTAGAGTTAGGGGTTATTGAAGAATCACATAGTGAATGGTCAAGTCCCATTGTGTTGATTCCAAAGCCCGACGGGAGTGTGCGTTTCTGCAATGACTTCCGAAAGTTGAACAGTGATTCAAAATTCGATACCTACCCGATGCCAAGAGTGGATGAACTGATTGAGAGACTAGGGACGGTAAGGTATTTAACCACTCTTGACCTAACCAAAGGGTATTGGCAAGTACCGTTAACCGAGAGCGCCACACAAAAGACAGCTTTTTCAGTGCCAGAGGGCTTGTTTCAGTACAAGATGTTGCCCTTTGGGCTACATGGGGCACCTGCTACCTTCCAAAGAATGATGGACAGGATTCTAAGGCCCCATAGACGGTATGCGGCTGCTTATCTGGATGACGTGGTCGTTCATAGTCCTGATTGGCAGTCTCACTTACCCAGGGTGCAAGCAGTGTTGGACTCCATCTATAAGGCTGGTTTGACAGCCAACCCAAAAAAGTGTTGTCTAGGCATGGAGGAAGTAAAATATCTGGGATACACCATTGGCAGAGGCCTGAAACAGCCTCAGCTCAATAAAGTTGATGCCATACAAAACTGGCCACGGCCTCTGAATAAGCAGGTGAGAGCCTTCTTGGGAATTACGGGGTACTACAGGAGGTTTATACCCAACTTTGCCACCATGGCAGTCCCACTGACTGACCTGACCAAAGGCAAACAAAAAGTCATGGTAGAATGGAGTCCTGAGGCAGAGAAAGCTTTTCAGGAGTTGAAAGTAGCGTTGTGTTCCCAACCAGTCCTGATGACTCCTAATTTTGAAAGGGAATTCATAGTACAAACCGATGCATCAGAAGTAGGTATAGGAGCGGTCCTGTCCCAGAACAAGGAGGGTGAGGAACACCCTATTTTCTATCTTAGCAGAAAGTTGAATGTACATGAAACTATGCCACAGTGGAGAAAGAGGCGTTGGCCATAAAGTGGGCGTTAGAGGCTCTCAGGTACTACTTGGTCGGAAGAAAGTTCAAATTGATCACTGACCATGCCCCTCTGAAGTGGATGTCTGAAAATAAGGACAGTAATGCGAGAATTACAAGATGGTTCTTGGCGTTACAAACTTTTAAATTTTCAGTGGAACACAGGCCAGGAAGCCAGCTGGCCAATGCTGATGCGTTGTCACGCGTTCATTGTTTGGGGGCTTCAGTTGTTCCGCCCCACAGGTCAAAACAAAGGGGGGGGATATGTGATAGGATCACTGGTAAAGTGGTCTGTGGCAGGTACATTTGTCCCAGATTCCTGTCTTTTGTGTTTTAAACCCCAAGGAGAAAGTCTGCAGTGTAGCAGGCTTGAGTTTCAGCTTTTTGAAAAGCCGGTTTGGGAACTGGGGGTTGTGGGTGAGAGGAGAGGGAGGGCTCCACCCACGACCACTCCAGGTTTTGGTTCTCGCAGCCTGGTAACAGGATTGTTAGTTTTCCACCTGAGAGTGGCCAATATAAGCCTAGTTTGTTTAGGGCTGATTGTCTCACCTGGGAGAGCAGGCAGGGAGTTTGCTCAGAGACACTTGGAAACCTAACCGTGAGTGTTGTGCTGTGCTTTTGTTGCTGGCGAGGGCATTAGGCCCTGCCAGGTTCTGGTAGTGAAGGAACTACCTGTGAAGTTAGTGCCCCGACAGGGCTAGGATTTATGTTTATGTTTTCTTTATGTTATTTCTGACATTATACAATAAAGACTGGCGCCGACCAGCTTGTACTTGCATCCAGACTGGTGTGCTGCTTCCCTGCTGCTGTGTGTGTGTAAGGAAGGAGTCCTCTACCCAGGAGAGGGACCCCCTAACCTAACTGTGTCACAGCAGGTAGGGAAAAGTATCTATTTTCCAAAAAGCTGTAATCGCAAAAATGACAGCTTTTCGGAATAGATACTTATGGATAGGATGAATTCCATCGATAATTAGGTAGAACTCCAGCGACTTCTAAACCTAATTACCTCCAGAGAATTTTATGTGTTAATGAATGTCCCAATATGAGATATGTCCTATCATATTATATCAATTCAAAAAGCAAGCTTAATAGTTAATGCCATCTTGAAATAGCCATTGCAGCATACGGCTACAATTTAGCATTTTTGTCATTGTTACGTTTCCCCTTCAATAGCCTACACTTGAAAATGCATGTCCCCATGGCATGCACTGCTGCTGGAGAGCAGGAGTAAACCACCAGATTGATAAATAGCAAACTTAAAAAAAACAAACGAAAAACAATTGCAGCAATGTGCAGAGATATGGAATGTTATTTTTTGGGATTTATTGGCGATAAAAAAAATAGATCCCTAAAAGATAATAATTGAAGATTTTATGCTATTATACGTCCCTGAGTAAAAATATTAAATGCAGAAATCACCTGGAAAGTGGCCACCATGGCCATTCTCCAGTTATTCGTGCATGCGCGGTAGAGATGTCCCTGGAATGCGGCATAGGCGCCATGTTCCCGGAGACCTGCGCAGTAGACTCCGGCACTGCAGTAGACTCTGGCATTGTGCTAAAGAGGTTGCCCGATTGGAGTCTGCACATGGGCGCCCTCCTCTCTTAAAGCACCTCTGGTCTTTCTTGACCCAGGAAGAGCAATGTTCCCTGGATAGTTCCCATGACATGGTCTCCTGTGTGCTGTTTAATTTATCCTAGAAGTCCATAAAAATGCTATTCTGGAAAAAGGTCATATAAATAATATCAATGGATGGAAATTTATAAATACAAAATACCTGCTCCTTTTGAACCCCAGGGAATTTGTCCAGAATGTTCCACAAAGTAGGTAAAAGCACTATCAACTCTCTCATCCACTGATGGTGTTAGAAATGGAATGTAGTTAATAGACCAGGGTCAGGGTTAATAGGTCAGGGTTAGGCACCACAAAGGGAGCGTTGGGAGGGGTAGGGATAGGGTACTTACCTGCACTTTAGGGATGTTTTCCCTTCGGGCTGCCGGCATCGGGATATGAACCGGCGGCTATTCAACCGCTGGAACTTCATACCCATTTCATTATAAATACCAAACTTTGTCTTGTCAATTGCAAGCAGAAAAATGCACCATAAATATAAATCTCCCTTCTTATGTGCCAATTATCCCGGTATAACTTATGAACTCTGGACCTCATTCAGAGTTGGTCGGAAGCGGCCGCTCGGTCGTACCCAGCGATGTTCGCAAAACAGTGCATGCATAAGTTTCGCAATGCGCGTGCGCAAACTAGCTGTTGCGATCGGAAATTTGTCTCTCCTTCAACTTGGCCAGGTCATTAGTTTGAGAGACAGAATGAGGCGTTTGTGGGTGGTCACAGGGGAAGGTGATTGTGAACGGGGGCGTGGAGATCCAAATGCAGGCGTGCCTGACTATGCAAACAGCGTTTTATGGGAGTGCATAATTAAATAAGTAGTGTCATGGCACATGTGACATGGGAGGTTTTGACACTGACTTGATCGTAGTGCTTAAGAGAGGGTATGGTCAACCTTAAGCTCTACGACCAGCTCCAATGGTTCCCGATGGTCTTGATTAATCCTTATATGCCCGAAGATGTGTATTGCGAACGAGAAGGGGGCGTGTTTTTAGTCTTACGGCCGCATCCTCCCCTCGCTTGTCCAGCTAATGATCCCATCTTAACGAAGCAACTTGCGAGCGCTTCATTTGCATATCTGGACCCTTTTTCCTTACGACCGAGCGGCCGCAATGACCGACTCTGAATGAGGTCCCCTATCTCTAAACATATTCTAAATCAAAAGTCTGAGAAATTGGAATTTCTTAACAATGTAATCTTCACATCTCAATAGATAATTTTTATATTTTGGGGTAGATGTATAAAGCAGTGAAAAGAGTGGAGAAGTGTGCCAGTGGAGAAATTGCCCATGGCAACCCACATCATGCTCTTTCCTCCCCATCTACCCCATCTGTGTCACATCTGTCTGTCTGCCCCTCCCCTTTAGAATGTAAACTCTCATGAGCAGGAACCTCTTCCCTCATGTTCTTCTCCTTACATTTTTTTCTACTCCTTACTCCCCACAAGAGCACCTAACACTTGACTGATAACTCTCTGCTGCTTATTGTGAGTGTTTTAATCGCTATTGCTGCAATGTATATAAATCATGTCCTTGTCCTGCACTGTAATGTACTCTGTAAGGCAATGCAGAACAGTTGTGGCGCCATATAAATAAAGGATAATAATAAGTCACCTATAGGTTTTATTATTCACACTTCACTTACTTGAGTAAATAGAATAATGACACAGACACACCTGTTTATTACTCGTTAGTCACCTTTTTAAACCACATAAAATAATGACACAGACAACTGAATAAGTTTGCAAAAAGGGAGATCTCAGCCCAATTTATTAATCAAATTGAATTGAATGATTGATTATTGATTAGCAATGGTGGCGAAAGGCAATACCTTCGGCCATAGCTCTATTAGTACATTATTAAATAACTGCTGGGGGTGGAAATCAAACCTCCTGCGCACAACCAGCTTGGGTAGAACCAGTTCCCCCCCAAATGGCCCAGTACTGGTCACTCCATGAGATGGTGACCTGGTCCCCCCCCTTTAAGGTAGTGACCGACTTGCCGTTCCCATAGGGGAAATGCTAATCAAGCCCTGTTGTGCAAAATTTTAGCTGCCGAGGAGCACAGCCTTCCACCACGTACGGGTCAAAGACCAAGTACCGCCACCAGGGCTAGCATAACCCCTCCGCCTAACGAATTGAGGTAAGGGCTAGTGACGAAGAGCTCAAGACCTTCACCAGTTAAATGCACGCCATCCAGCAAATAAAAATCCACCTCCTCAAAATGCATGCAAGGGTGCTTAATAACATGCCCACCTATACTCAACAAACCGCTGCATTAAGCTTCCTTCTGACCCCATCCACTGCTGGGCACCTCCGAACCTGACACGATCGTAACCATGGTTGAAACCTGCGAACTTGAAAAAGGCACATTAGCTTCCTGCGCCACAGTGTCAGATGAAACCGAGGCAGAGGGGGGGACTGGCCCTACTGGTGGTGGAACTGCAGGGGGCATCATCGGGAGAGGGGGCTGGAATTCCTGCTGAGAGCCAACCAAAATGCCCATCGCATGCTGCGCTAACTGATGCGGGGCGAAATAAAAACCGGCAGGCCGCTGCAATTGGAGCAAATGCGCCTGCGCCATGTATGGAGCAGGGGGAGGGGCAAACATGGGCTGCTGCAAAAAGGTCATGACGGGAGCGGCAAGCTGCTGCTGCGGCATCCCTGTGAAATAAGGTGACCAACCCAAACTATTCTGCTGTAAGGCAAGATGTGGGGGAGCGGGCGCTATAAAAGTAGGCATAGGCGATGCCGCCCCTGCCGGAATCACCGGGTGCCACCCATCCCCGCTCCGCACCGAAGAACTGCACGGGTTTTAAACCCAGTGGGGAAGGCGACAGCCGCATGCCCAGACCCTGAAGCAGAAATGCCACTGCCAAATCCCTCAATGTGGAGGGTGAAACACCGGCTTCTGGAGTCCTGGGGGGGGGGGTAAAATGGTGGCATGAGAAACACTGCCATCCTGGCTCCTGGGGGGATCTAAAATGGTGGCCGCGCGTACAGTGGCAGGGCTGGGCACTGGAGCCGAGACTGGTCTGCCAAGCGGGGATGCCACGCGCGAAGCGGGACCAGGCATGCCCGCTACGCTAGAGGCCCCGTGGGACAGCCAGGTGTGAAGAGTGGAAGGTGAGGGAGCTGGTCCCGCTACAGGCCCGGCGCCACTCGCGACGCACTGGGCTGGTGCGGGAGCGTGAGTGGGGTCAAAACGGGAGCGCCGGCGTGCAGGTGCAGCCGCCGCTGTTGACAGCAGGCGAGAAGCCTCCATGAGATGGCGGAGCGGGGGAGCATTACGGCGAGGACGGGGCATAGCTGCTGGATTGGTGGGCCTGAAGGGAACAGGGCGAATGTGCTACTTGTGTGATTGGTGAATGGAGGGGGGGGGGAGAAAGTGATGAAAAGGACAGGGATATCAGGGAATATGAGCAATATCAAAAGAGAGAAAGAAAGATTAAACAATGCTGTTGTAAAACAAAAATTCAGTGAGACACTGAGTACTTAGCCAGCCTGGGATCACAAACTGGAATGAGGCAGATCCCTCCTCTTCCAGCCAATATATACCACCTAACATCCCCCGCCTACTAAGAACTATCTATTGGCTAAACTACTTCCTGACAACACAGCAAACCAATCTAAAACTACAACACTTCCACCAATCTCCATCCGTTTTGCTCCCATAAAAAACCTGGTGCTTATATTCTCTCCATCTTATGCAAGCACTCGAGTGTATTTATAATAACCACCCAGTGGGATGTTCAGCAGCTGACACTCCCACCGGGTGTACACTGCTCTGGCTAGGGGCACCTTCTCTCAGGTCTGCAATGGCACCCAAGGAACATGCCCTGCCTGACCCACCCTTGATACGCCGCTACCTGCAGCAGCAGAGTCTCATGGAACCTGACACATCGAGAGGGGCTTTTTAGCACGACTGAAGCAAAGGACACATCTATAGGACCAATCAGATTCCAGATATTATCTTTTAGTAGGTGATAGATATGATAAGCTGAATCTGATTGGTTGCTATGGGCAACAACTACACTTCTAATAAGCCGCACTTTAGTAAATATACCCCCAGATGTGCTTCAGGCACCTGGCTCCAGTGTATTATTACAGTCTGTTACAGATTTACCATTATACTTCTACTACCATAGACTATCTTGATACCCTGCACCTAGTCTCAGTATCTGTTGGTTATCATTCTGCTGCATTAATCTCTTTTACTAACAGTGGTCTGCATAAGGAATAGTATAAGGCCTGATTCAGAGATGGACGGAGTTGCAGAGCCACACACTTGCGGCTGTGCAATTCCGTCCTTCTTAATGCAAATGCAGAAGGAGGTGTCGAACACCTCTTTGCTGGATTTGTGAGCACCATTGATGGCCGCGATGGTTGCTCCTTTAGTCAGGCTGTGGGACCAGGTTCTAGCCACTTCAGAGGCCTGGAATCTGCGTCCATCGACACAGACCCTAGCCTTGTCCCTCCTGGGGCCATGGCTGGATACCATTCCAGCCACATCCCTGCTCTGCCCCTCCAAACATGCTGAGGCTTGTGGGGGTCAACGAGCATAATCGTAGGACCAGTTCTGCACATGCACAGAACGGGTCCTGCGAAGGCACAGACCCAGAAACATCGGAGATGTACGTTCATCATCGGACAAATGTACATCTCTGAATCAGGCCCATAGTCATTAGTCAGGCCATCCAGCTTCATTTACTCTCCAGCACATACTGCTAGCTCCAAGGATCCGGACCTGAAATAATAAATTCCCAGTGACATCACATTTATATTGCAGATTTGGGTATGTAACACAATATGCAGTATATTTTTTGTTACCTATTGCTTAAAATAATTTCATTCCTTTAATAGAAAATGCTGTATTCCTTGTGGGCACAAAAAATGCTTATTATAGAGACTAACAGGTAGATGAGTGAAGCAGAGAAAAGAGTGGAGAAGTTACCCATGGCAACCAATCAGCATCTACTGCATTTATAATTTTATAGAATGTACCTGATAAATGCATGGGCAATTTCTCCACTGGGCATATGGCGGCAGCACTATAGGATGAGAGAATGCATTTGAAATGGAGGAAGTCTGCCTTAGAGCGAGATTTCCTCCCCTGATGCTCAGTAATTTGTGAACACTTTTGCAGGTATCTGGTGTATTTGGAATGCTAAGGTTGTGGTGTGGATCTGTGATGATGAGTAGTCATTGCCAGAGCAACACAGTTAAAGAGCAGAAGTGAGGGAGGCATTGTACAGGGAAGGGGCTTGTTCAGGACAGGAGAGAGTTAGAAATGAGTCCAAAGTTATGAATGTGCTCACCTCACAGCCCCCGCAATCACTGATCTTCCTGGGTTCACTGCCGCCTCTGCAATTACCAATCTTCTCTCCTCCATTGTTTTGTTAATAAATGTTAGGCTTCATATATGTTACTTTATATCATAAATATTTAAAATCAGAGAGATTATATAATTTTTCTTTTTTCTGTTTCTAATATATCTCTTCCCCCACAATACCCACTACATACCAATCAACACCCACTGATTCCCATAAGTCAACCATGCAGGAAAAAGTGCAAACAACACATCAATCACAATTCTCTATTCACATAATAATTTGCATATATGCAAATTATTTAGCCCACAATGCATCACGCCAGCAACTGATGCAATGTTTGCAGTCCCCCCCTGTGAAACTTTCACACAAGAACCAACAAATAGTCACCAGCATATACCAAGTATTAAAAAAGAAAAAACAGAGAAAAAAAATTGTTAATTTTCCCTAAGTGTCGATTGGCAGGACACGAAACCAAAGATTGTCTCATGATGTTGACATGCAACCTCTGCGATGATGTCAACCATGTCCACAGGGAATGTTGCATGAGGGCTAAAACCTATTCAGCAGCAGCGACAAGACAAGGCACTGTCTTCAACCTGCCATCCCAGCCAGCACAAAGGGACCAGCAGCATGATCAGGAGGGTAAGAAATCTTCTTTCTCAGGAAACTCCACGTGGGAACTTTCAGGAGCCGGAGCCAATCAGCGGCCGCTCTACAGTTACCGGCCGCTGATTTCCTGGCGGGACGTGGGAAATCCTGTGATGTCTCATCAGCTGGCATTCGCGAGGTATCTGTATGGGTGGCAACACACATACAGATACTGGGTCTGTCTGGCTCGGGTAAGTTGGTTTGTTTTTTTGAAAAGTCCTGGGGATTCTACAGAGAGCAGCGCCAGGATGTAGGTGAGTATACAATCTTTATTGCAGGGCATGGCACACGGATTCTACTTGGAGAAGACCGGCTGCTACAGGTAAGCATGTGTGAATGGGTAGGTGTATGAAATAAAGTGTGTTTTGTCTTTATTTAACTATTTATTTTACAGTGGGGGTACGGGTGCCGGCCGTCTGCTTGAATTTGTAGTTCCACAAGTGCCAAAGGGCAGGCATGCTGGCACCTGTAGTCCCACTGTAAAATACAATCATTTTGTACTATTCTTCACTTTATAACCCACGTACCCAATGCTCCAGGGTTGCGTGGAAGAGCCCTGGGCTTCAGACCAAGCCAGGGGTTAAGGGAGAGTGGGGGGGCCCTCTTTTCAGGGGTCCCCACCTCCCCTGAGATCCCCGGCTTGGTCTCACCAGCTTGGGCTGATAATGCTTTGGCCACGGAGCCCCAGTAATAGGGTCTCCGGTCTGTGGCATTACAGCCCGGCCGTATTGGGTCCGGTGCTGTTTTTTTTTTTTTAATCCAATAATTTTTATTGAGTTTTATATACATAATGAATTTACATTATGAAAACATTGTATATAATACGATAAAAACTAAGTACATAAATCAAAAAGAAAACAACAACAACAAAAAAGAATAAATATGTGTGGTCTCACTTCATAGCATTTAATTAACAAATTAATTATGTTCCTTCCTTCACATGAATTGCAAACAGCAAATATATAATTCGACATATAAGTATATGGCGATGCCTCTTCACACAACAATATTCACATATTTTGGTAATGTAACTCCCTGGAACTAAGCAGTGAACAGGTTAGGCACAGTCAACCTTGAACAACTATGTGGGGAATCGAGCCATCTTTCCCAGGTAACATAGTAATTCTGCACTGCATTTCTGGCGGTATAAACATCCTTTTCATGTGCAGCAACCGCCCCAACCAAGGTTAACCATGTTCCCAGGTTTGGCCCAGAAGTCGCCATCCACTCCCTTGCTATACATACTTTGGCAAGCATACAGAGATTAACAGTGTATCATATGGCATGTTTATCGATTGTGTCTGCATCAATCACAGCCAAAATGCATGTCATAGGAGTAAGGATATCTTGAGGTATAACTGTAGAAATAATAACACGGAGTACCCCCTGCCAAAAGGAATTCACCAAAGGACAAGACCATATTAAATGCCAAAAGTTCCCCTCAGATGAGTTACTTTTAGGACATTTCGAGTCCGACCTGCCCCCTATTCTCATTAATCGGGCAGGTGTCATATATACTCTGTGTATTATAAAGTATTGTATTTGCTGGTATCTAATGGACGTGGTAGCAAAACGAGGGCTAGCAAGAGCTGCTCTCCAATCCTCCTCCATTACTCCAACATCATATTCCCATTGCAGTTTTAAAGATAATTACTCAGACTTATGGTGCTTGTTCAACAAGTTAGAGTAAATCCCAGATATCAAGCGGCCAGAACCAGCAGATTGCAAAAAAGTTTTAGTGAGAGACTCCGTAGAGATAGAGGAACTTCAGAGAACTGGGCATTTATAGCATGTCTAAGCTGGAGGTATCTAAATAAGATATGGTTGAGGACGTCAAACTCTAGACGCAACTGGTGAAAGAACTTTAGCATTTCTGCCTGAAATATCTGCCCAATAGAGATTATACTCCACTGGCCCCAGGCCTCACCGACCTGAAGAGCAGAGAGCTCACTGAGACAAAAAGCATGAGCAAGAGGAGTATCTGGATCTATGCCCTATGCTTGTAATAGACATGAAACCAGTCTCCAGATAGTGATGGCCTGCCTAATTAAGGGGATATTAACTATATGTATATTATCACTCAGCAATAGTCGCAATGGAGATAGGCTTGTCTTATAGTGAGCCAGGAAAAGGGAGGGCAAGGAATTATCAGTTTTGTTATTAATCCATTCCCATACATGTGCCAATTGTGCAGCAAAGTAATACAATTTAAAAAAGGGTAATGCCAAGCCACCAGAATCATGAGGCCTAGTTAAAGTATCTAATTTGATCCTGACTCTTTTGTTGGCCCACAGTAGAGAGGATAAAAGATCTGTTTAAAAAATTACTGAGGGATATACACCGGAGAATGACATCGAATGTACAGGATTTTAGGTTGGAAAACCATTTTAACAAGGTTCACTCTTCCCGTTAAAGTTAGTGGCAGTTTACTCCAAATTGGGACACGAGACTTAAGATAAGCAATTTGCGGCAGTAAATTCAGTGACAAATATTGTTGAGGGGTATTAGAGATCCATATTCCTACATATTTGAATGAATTCACCCATTTTAAAGGAAGATTTATAACAGGAACATCAGGGAAGGTCCCCCTGAAAGGAAGGATACATGATTTATCCCAATTAATTTATAAGCCAGAATATTTTCCAACTAAGTCAATAACCTCTAAAGCCTTAGGCATTGAGGTATCAAAGTGCGTGACAAAAAGTAGTATGTTATCCGCATACAGCACAATTTTATCTTCCCTTGATCCTAGCTGAAACCCATGTATGTCAGCGTGAGTTTTAATAATGCAAGCCAAGGGCTCAATGGCCATAGCGAACAGGATGGATGACAGGGGACATCCCTGCCTTGTTCCCCTATACAGAGAAAAGGATGTGGAAATAAATCCGTTCATCGCCACCATCCCCACAGGGTCCATATATAAAAGCTCTATCCACTTAATAAAACCCGGGCCAATACCAAAACATTCCATAGTCTCCCAGAAAAATACCCATTCAATCGAATTGAATGCCTTGGCGGCATCCAGTGACATGAAAATAGAGGTTTGTGGGTCCCCACGTTTTATCTGTAAGTGTGTAAATAACCGCCGTAAATTTGTTGCCGTGGACTTACCGGGCATAAAGTCTGTCTGATCAGGATGAATCAATTGGGTTATGACCTGGTTAAACCTGGAGGCTAATATTTTTGCAAGGATTTTTACATCTGTAGTGAGGAGAGAAATGGACCTATATGATTCAGTCCTGGTAAGATCTTTACCTGATATAGGTAAAACAACTATCAGTGCCTCAGACATAGACTTTGGAAACGCAAGAATAGAACTATAAAGATAGTAAATAGGGCGCTGTGGTGAGGAGTCTTCCCAGCAGCTGCAAAAAAGGGGAGGTAGTCAGCCTCCTATATGACAATATAGAAAAGAAAATATGCAGCGCTGATAATAGATGCAGTTTAATATAAATATAAAAACAATACAATCATAGAAATAAAAACATATCAAAATGTATTTTTGTGTGGTAATATTGTGGATCCACTGCGATAGTAGATGGAGGTCCAAATAACAACCTCATAAAGCATGCATAATATCCTATAGGCACTATTGCTGCAGCAATATACTGGATGGGCACTGATGTAATGTCTCGCAAGGTAACTTGGGATATAGTTGTAAATCCAACAATGGGAAAGATTTTACCAGCTTATGTCCAGATGAAACGAGGGTCCCAAAATTAGCGATGGTATCACACCGGCGAACATCCAACGCACGGAAAGACCTCTGAAAGATTGATGCTGGAACCAGGGATGGTGTCCCAAGTTGAGAAAACTCCAATGCAGTTCCTGAATAGTGTCCAAATGATGAGTGCCTGATAGGAAGAACCACCAACGCGTTTCACTACCACCTGGTAGCTTTTTCAAGGACTTTGGAAACATATTGTTTATGTAATTTTGATTAAAAAGCTCCAATAGTTGAGGTACAAATGTTTTGTTATGTTTTTTGTATAACTCCAGGGGGACCCCATCTAAGCCATGGGCTTTACCATTTGGGAATGATTTTAGGGCCACCTCTACTTCCTCTAATGTCAATGGGGAGTCAAGAGTCCCTTGCCTCTGGGGAGAGTGTCGGGAGTGATACAGCAGACAGAAATTCATGCACCTCCTGTTGGGAATGGACCAACCTAGATTTGTAAAGGTCACAGTAATATTTAACAAATTCCTCCACAATATCTTGGGTGCGCACATATTCAAAGTTATCTGACCCAACTAATTTTATGACTGTATTGGGTGACTTTTGTTCAATTTGGGCCAAGTTAGCTAGATAAGAACCAGGTCTATCACCTGATGCATATTGCAAGTGTGAATTGAAAAGTAACTTATATTGGACCTTGTCCATCAAAAAATACTTCCACAATTTTTGGGCATTCCACCATGCTTTTTTATTTAATTCTGAGCCGTCAGCAATATAGGCTAACTCCAAGGATTTACATGAAGTCTCCAAATCCATTTCAACTTTGTTATAAGAAAACTGCAAACCAGCAACACTTCGAATTAAAAAGCCTCTGAGAAATGACTTAAAGGCGTCCCATAAAACTGAAACAGATGCAGTACCACTGTTTAAATAAAAAAATTCTTTCCACTCCGCCTCCAGCTCCGCTCCAGTGCCCATGCCTGACAGCCAAAACTGATTACATTTCCAAAATTGTTGGCCCCTCTGACCCTCTAAGTCTAGACTAATTGTTATTGGGGAGTGGTCAGAAATCCCCCTGGTCTCATAAGTTATCTTGTGGATTCTAGGCAACAAATCTGGTGTAGTTAAAGCCAGATCAATCCTGGAAAATGTTGAATGTGTGTATACGAAGCAGTAATGTTGTCTCACAGAGGGATGCCTCACCCTCCAGGCATCAACTAGCCCATTCCTCCAACCATATTCAAGAAACCTGTTCCCCTCCCCTGTGTAGCTGTAGAAGACATTCTATGGCTATCTAATAGAGGGTCTAATATGTTAATAAAGTCGCCCACGCATAGAGCAGGAGTTCCCGGGAATACGACTAAGAATTCGGCGACCTTTTTGAGAACATCTTGGGAGTACGGTGTTGGGATATATACCGCCAATAATAATAAGGATATAGAATTAATTTTACATTTTAAGAACACTTATCTACCCCATGCATCACACTGCACCTTTTCCAAAAGGAACTGGACAGATTTCCGCACTAGAATAGATACACCTCGTGACGCAGAAGTATTTGAGGAGTGATATGTCCATCCTATCCATGGCTTATTTAACGACAACAATTTCCCACCCGTCAAATGAGTCTCCGTTAGACAAATTATATCTGAAGCGTATTTTTTTACCTGTCTGAACACCAATGATCTCTTAACCTTATCATTCAAGCCCCTAACGTTCCATGTGAGAACATTAATATTGTGTGAAGCTGACATTCAGATAGTTACAAAAATATTTAAACATCCATGAAACCATATGAAGAATGTGTATGTGGCACCATACAAAATAGAAAGAAACCACTACAATTGAAAAAAATAAATAAAAAATAAACAAACTATCCCATAGAACTAGCATGGGCCCATCCCCTATAACACTCCCCACCCTGTAAACCAGACCCAACCTAGGCATACCTTGTACCTGAACACCCCTATCCCACACTACAAAACTAAACTAAGCAATACAGAGTATATTACCTTGGTTATCAAACAATAGATGAAGCAAAAAATATAATGGCTAAAACACATAAAACACATAAAAGCCTCCGAACACTGAGTTTTCCCCCGGGAATATTAAAACATCTTAAAGAAAATATAGTATATATCATCCGACGTCTAGCTAGCAGAGAACAAAAGAAAAAAAGACACACATCAATTTACCCATATGGGACAGAATAGTACAATTACAGAAACATATTACCTAAATGTGGATAAATCTGTGGATATATAATGTTAGCAGCAACAGGCCCTTATGTAAGTATAACGATTTGTCAAAATCATATCAACATCACTATAGCATGAACCATAGACACTGCAGCAGGAGTAAGTTATACAATAGTTTTTTAACCACATATAATTGGTGAAACTGAAAATAAGATACCAGGATATCAATCATTAGCCAGTGCTTCCCTGGCTGGTCTGCGGCGGTCCATCCACAGTGTCGCTTCCCTCGGAGTCGAGAAGAATTTGGTCTCACCATCAGCAATGACACGAAGCTTGGATGGGTATATCATGGCATATGAAATATTAAGATCATGTCACCGCCTTTTCATATTTTTGTACTTCCATAGCAAAATACGGAAATACGGAGACACGAGTCCCGTTCCATTGTAAAGGGCCGTTAGTGCGGGCCAGTCGAAGAACAGAGTCTCGATTGCGGAAGTGTAAGAACTTCGCTATTAGAGTACGTGGCAGCGCCCCAGGTGGCAGGGGTCTAAATGGCACCCGATGAGCTCTCTCAATTGTAAAATAAGATGAGAAAGAGGTAGATCTGAACATTTCAGACAGCCATTTTTCCAGGAATTTTTCAGTATTGAATCCCTCCTCCTTCTCTGGCAATCCCACAAAATGGACATTATTACGCCTTAGGCGTCCCTCCATGTCGGACATTTTCCTCTGTATAGAGACAAGCTGGGAATCCATATAATCAACGCGGACGCTCAAAGGTGCCGCTCTGTCCTCCAAAGTGGAAGTGTGAGTCTCCACCTCGCCAACTCTCTCGTGCACACGCTGTAGGTCATGGTGTATAATTGAGAGGTAAGACTGTACTTTCCTGATCTTCTCTGACAACCTAGTCTCACAAGCCGTCACCGCCTCAAGAACACGTTGAAGCGCAGCATCAGACTGCTCAACTGAGGTTAATGATTCTGCAGGGGATGTAGAAGGGGATTTGTCTCCCTGTGCAGCAGAAGTGGATTGGGCAGGAGGTACTCTGGAGAAAATTTCCCGTTTAGCTGCAGCAGCTGAATTCTTCCCCATCATGAGAATAGAGATGGGAGGAGCTGTTTATTGTAGAATAAGGCAGAGTACTGTATTATACAGGTATAAATATATATGTAACACCTCCTCCTGCTTTATAATATTCTATATATGAGGCACACACAGGCACAGCCTTATACGGAGTTATACCACATAATAGCACCACACAGCCAAGGTAGATGTCAATGCCACACCATTTGCCCTTGAGCCAATGAGACTTAGGTGATCACCACAGCCACCTTAGCACTACATGTTACCACTTCACTGCATGCTATTACAAGTGGCGGAGATCCTGGTGAGCACATGCTCTGTGCATTGTATACAGCTGCCGGTCACATCTACAGCCTGATGAGCCTGAGGACATTGATATAGGATATTTAGAGTCAGCAAGCTAATACCACCTACAGCGCAGACTGCCTTCACCTTTTTCCCATGGCTCCTACACAGAGCGCTATTCATTCTGTTTATTGCCGGTCACCTATAATGGATTTTGTTCTTCCACGCAGCATCACTGAACCAATTATCACTTCATCTGCCCCCAGGGTTCTCTGCTTAACAATACAAATCCAGTAGTCGTAAGTAGCCTAAATTCTAGGCGTCTTCTACATTATTACCAAATTGACATATTACATATCAGAACTCTTAATGGAAACTGCAGCTAGTTCATTTAGGTGGAGAGCTTTTGCACTCTTGTGCAACATATTGGACTGTTTTTCACTCTAAATTACAATAGAGTCTAGATACAATATTGTTTTTATTATTGAGATACAATTCTACATTTAGATACATTGTACATAATAAGTGAATATCAACAATTGCCTAGCACATCCTATTGTGTATTTATTGTTATGCGGTGTACTGATGTGCCCAGCTATAACGTGGCATCACAGCGCTATCTCTCATGCCACGCATGGCGCACCACACACCACGCCATGAGTCGCGACACAAAGAAAGTTTATTAGTGAAAAAAGTAATTACGTGTAATACAACATTTTGCCCACCAGATGTCACTTTTCCTAAACTACATAGCGCATGCGTCTGATTTCATTAAGTGTAATACAACATTTTGCCCACCAGGTGTCACTTTTCCTAAACTACATAGCGCATGCGTGTGATTTCATTACGTGTAATACAACATTTTGCCACCAGGTGTCACTTTCCAATGTACCGTACGGTATGTTCTGTATCACCGGCCGATGATTGTTTGATAGAAGCTTAGACATTAGACTTTACAAACTACAGAACTCTAGTAATGGGTGAAGCGTGTGGCCTAGCGGTCTAATGCCTAGTCTCACTGCTTCTCCTCTCTTCTTGTTCCGTGGGTTCGAGACCTTGAAAATACAGTATGTTTTTTTTATTTATTTTTAAAATCTTCACTTAAAATATTCAGTATTCAATACAGTACATGTGGAGCGCATGTCTGCCCAGTGCTTCGGGAGTCAAACAGTGAAACTAGGATTTTTATTATTGTACATACAGTACTGTACCTTAGAACGCAAACTTGCGTCAATGCCGGCACTGACATGAACGCGGACATTATAGTGATTTATTATGACCATCAAGTGGCAATGGGCCCTGTTAAAGAGACTGGTTTCTGTATATCAAACTGACTGCGCGTTTAAACCGCAAAATTGCATCAATGTCTGCGCGTGCCCAGTGGTCGGATTTTAATCACAATGGAATGTGTGCCCCACGTCCAGTGGAGCCAAGCCATACATTAAGTAGCGCTATTTTATGGCGCATGCCCAGTTGTCTGTATTGCTAACAGTACTGTTGAATTTTCACACTAGTGCCATTGTGCACTGTCCGAGACTTACAGTACCGCACAGTATACACAATAGTAAATTCATTGCTACATAAGGTGCTACAGTAGTGGACTAACAGCAGTTTGTAGGGCAGATGCAGAGCGCTAACTTGCGTCAATGAAAATGCTGTCTTAGACTTGGTAACATTAGTAATTTAATATGTTTAGTAACTGATAGTTGACTGTGTATAAGAGAGGGGTCTCTATAGTACAAACTGGCTCGGCGTTTAAACCGCAAAATTGCGTCAATGTCAGCACAGTTTGCGTTGTGGTAACTTATAGCCAGTTCTGATGGGTTATGGTACAAATAGGATCTCTGGCTTGTGCCCAGTGGCGGGGTTGCAATGCATTGCCAGTGGTGCTGTGCCATAGCCATACCCTTGTAGCGCTATGGCTATGTACTGTACGCCATGGCGTACAGTATGGAATATCATACTGTACAGTACCAGGTCATCATTCACACACAGTAAAAGTGTGTTATTATTACACTGCCTGTGTAATAATAATATTAAAAATAAAAAGTGTAACCTTGACTGTCTAATAATAATGAAAAGCTTCATTATTAAGCTTCCTGGTTTCGAACCCGGGTTGTACAGACGTCTGCAATGTAGAAGTTCGATTTCTTCCTCTACGCTACAGACGCCTGAGTACTGTACATCATCGTATGGTACTGTAGATGTCACATAAAGTACTGTAGAGGACTAGGAAAGACTTGTGAGCAAGGGCTTAGGTGATCCGTCTTGCTTACACTTCTCTCCTTATGTTCGAGACCTTTATAATTTAATTTATTTTTTTAATGTTCACTATAGTACTGTAGTTCAGTCTTGTTATCCAACCCTTACAAAAATCAATCTATTGTACTGTAGATGTGCCCAGCTACAGTACTGTAGTTTGTTGCTCCATACGGTACGCCATACAGTATACCGCATTGTTGCGCGCTACACTGTGGCGTATTGAGTCCCATAGCACTGCGCATGCCCAGTTGTCTGTATTATATGGTACTTATAACTGTAGTTATAAGTACAATATGGTAGACATTGTAGTGATTCCCTGACTCTAGGAACTACAGTACAGTAGATGCAGTAGTCTAGGGGGCTAATGCCTAGCCCTACTGCATCTACCATTTTCTTGTCCCGCTGGTTTGAGACCTTTAAAGTACAGTACATACTGTATATGGTAATTTTATTTTGTTTTAAATCTTCACTAATACAGTACATTATCCAGAAATTCTGGTATTTCTATGCCACAGTACTTTGACCAAAAAGTCTAACCTTGTTAATAAAAAATAAAAAGTGTAACCTTTCAAGCTTCGAACCCGCAAAAGGGTTGTACAGGCAGTGTAATGTATTGGTTTGATTATTTACCATTACACTGCAGCCGCCTGCAATACCAAGTTTGCACCTGGCTTGAGTGTTTCCTACAATACTGTACGTCATCGTATCTCAGGCGCATGCCCAGATCTACTGTATACCCATTTAGCGCTTTTTTTTTTTTTACTAAACTCAGTACATTTTATATATTAGGGGGTAAATGTACTAAGATGGTAGTGCTATTAAGTGATGTTGCCCATAGCAACCAATCTGATTCCAGGTATTACTGTACAGTATCTTCTAGAAGGTGCTACTGTAGATAAATGCTAAGTACAGTAGAATCTGATTGGATGCTATGGGCAACATACAGTACAGTAACTTCTTAAATAGAACTCCCATCTTAGTAAATTTACCCCTACAAGTTTCACTTTTTCCCCCCAATTTTTTTTCTTCCGCCCCCCAAAATGAAAGTGATTTTTAGTGTGTTCTGACTTTTTAAAAAAAAAGTTACGCAGTTTACAGTACCTTTAGGGGACGTTGAAGGCTTCCCGCAACATTGCACCCCAATTCACCAAATTTTTCCGCCTGCTATTCATACAGTAGGCGAAACTTTTTAACATACTGTCTTACTGTACATTGCATTGACTTCCCACCTACAGTAGGCAGAAAAGCTTTCAAATTGAATACAGCGATAATTTCACGCCTGGCAAAATTACGTAATCTCCCAAACCGTTTTTAGCCAATCCCGTGTTTTTGCTCCAATGGGTGAAAAAGTGCCAACCAATGTTCTCCCAACTGTCATCTCACAGGCTGTGTTTGAAAAATGACAGTTGGGAGCTGATTGACTGACGCCTTATAACTTTTTTATCACTTCTCACTGTCTAACACTGCTTAGTACAGTAAATAGACCCCCTTGGAGTGAAAAGACAAGATCGGCTAAAAACAGTGAATAGACCACCCCAAAATTGAAAACGTCCCTCAGTGTATACAGTACTGTATGTCTACTGTACTGTATTCTACTGTAAGTGCCGGGCAGCTGTGAAATCACTGTAATGGGCAACAGGGATACTGTACAGTATATGACTCTGGGCATCAACCCCCATCGGCCGGCGCGCCCCTGGTGAGTGAAATCCTGGCAAATAGGTCGATACACCCCTGCATCTGTGTGTTATTGACTTTTTGTACAGTACCTTTTTAATGACAGATGCATGTGTTGGGTCTCAGGTGCACTTAAAGACTGAATTACATACAGTACAAACACCAATTGTATAAATTAATGACAATTTTT
Organism: Taudactylus pleione; assembly: GCA_031769625.1. NCBI lineage: Eukaryota > Metazoa > Chordata > Amphibia > Anura > Myobatrachidae > Taudactylus > Taudactylus pleione. Next base: position 60,503,055 of record JAUIMM010000200.1, on the reverse strand, counting down.
ATTTAACCTACAGTAACATGCTTTACAGAGGGGGGGGGCGGGGGAACTTGTTTAGCTTTCCACTCCTGTAGTCCTCTACTGTCACATGCTTCTTTCTTCTGCCGCTGGCATGTCCTGGAGTTCCAAGCTGGACACGGACATGACTACTGTACAGTACCTACAGTAGGAGGAAAGAGATGATGTGAGAACAGTCCTTCCTCAATGCCGACCGATACGCCCTACTGGGGGACCGAGGACTACACAAAAAGAGTTGGCTTTTAATTTAAAATCATCACTGGCACTTTTGGCCTCAGATTCAGAGTTTCACCTATACCAGGTGCAGACTCTACCGTGCATCAGAGTGCAAGGTCCACTGTACGCCCTGAAGAAAGGATGATAGGCAGAGACAAACAGACAGTAAAAGACAGACACACAGGTTCTCACCGGAGATGCTCTTGTTCTTCATCCTGCTTGATCCCACACACCCTGTACTGTAGGAGAGAGAATCCGCTGTGCAGGGCCCTTCCCTGCTCTAACAGTGTCACACTAATCCACTTCTCCACATTAATATATGCCCTAACTAACCAGACTAACAATTTTATTAATAACTACAGTAATTTGTATTATACAGTAATTAAGCCTGGTGGTGAAATACTGTAAGCAGTGCCCCTAGGCCCACAGCCCATAATATAACGATAAAAAAAAAAATACATGAAACAAGACAGTATTTGGGTGCCCCAGATGGAGGTGAACACCAGCTGTGTGAATACGATAACAGAGCACTAACATTACCAAAAATCTCACCTTATCCTGATGTCGAAGGGACCGCCGCTCTAACCATGCAGTAGATGTACAGTAGAAGCCTGTCTCTCAATTCACGGTGCACCCACTACTGTATGTCTGCAACTATGGATGTGGATGTTGAAGCAGCCACTACTACTGTACTGTATATGAACTAAAGGAACCTGAAAACTTGAAACATCTGCATTACAAATGGCAACATCAAGCGCAGTAGCAGAAAGTGGCAGCTGCAGCACAATCTGTGATGATGCCAATGTGTGCCTTGGAACAGGGGTCAATGTAGGTGTAAGGAAAAGAGGAAAAGTATGAAGTACAGTACATAAGGTACAGTAAGGGAAAGTTATTGTAGACAAAGAGCTTATAAAATAAATTAGGAGAATACTGTATAATGTAGGGACAGAAAGCACAACCACAATACTGTACATACAGTACAGTATGGACACAGTGTACAGTACTTAGCAGTCCAGATCACAAACTGAAAAGAGGAAGTTAAACCCCTCCACATTACAAATTATATACAGTACAGTATAAGCTACATAGCAGTTGCTTGACCGTTTCTTTCGATGACAACTGGTAAGACTCTATGGAGATGATCAATATAATTGTTACACTGGGCACATGTCAATACTGTTCTCCAAAACTTCATTATCCCATCCAAAACTTCCTGTTTAGTTGTTGGTTTCACATCAGACCTGATGAACCTCTTCAACTGGGCCCAGACCATTTCAATGGGATTCATGTCCGGTGACCTACAGGTAAGTAAAAAAAAAAATATTCAGTCACAGTACTGTACTTTAGTAAAAAGTGTACTTGAATAATTACTGCTTGGTACTGTACATACTTGGTACAATAAACAGTTAATACAGTACTATAGGACAATACTCACTCTGGTGGTGTGCATTCCCAATTTATCCCTCTCTCTTCCATGAATTTTGCTGAAGCCGAATGTTTGGGATCATTATCCTGGAATAATCGATGTCCTGATGGGAAGCATTTTCTCACAAATGGCACCATACAGCAATCTACTATTTTTTCTTGGAAGAAGGTCTTATCCATGATGCCTAAAGAGATGAGAAATTGTCAGTAACAAGCATACACTGTACAGGACTGTAAATAATTTTTAGAACAAGCATTACTGTACTGCACCTTCAAAAATATAGATCGGTCCTGCACCCCAACGAGATATACCTCCCCATACATGGACTTTTAACGGATGCTTCGGACTTGGTTTAAGTGAGAGATGTGCACGGTGTCGGAAGGACAGTCTTGAGAACCTCTCGAGAGAAACCTAAGTTTCATCTGTGAAAATGACGTCATTAAAATTCTCTCCACTTTCTATCCACCGTCGTGCTTGTTCAACTCTCTTTACTTTATTAACATCCCTTATCATGGGATTTATCCTGTGAAATAAAAACAAGTTTTAGTTTACTGTCATGTAAAATCAGTGCATTATTAATATACAGTATATATATTTTACAGTATGTACAGTACCTTGTAGGGCCAAAAGTCCATCCCAGTTCCTTACGCATCCGTTTGATGCTGGAACAGGAGATGTCCAGGTCACATTCTGCTTTTAGAACACGTTTGATTTGTAAAGCTGTACGCTCATCATCCTCACAAGTCAATTTGTGCACAATCTTTTTGACGCTCCTACGGTAGAACACATACAGAGCATATAGCAATTATTGGACAGTTAGTGTTGAAATTGGAACACAATACAGTACCAATCTAGCAACATACAGTATACTGTAATAAAAAAAGGTTGATGTAAAGTACCTACCATGTGCATTTAGAAGGAAATCTATATCTGGTCCGCGTTCTCTCAAATGCATGATAGCGCTCAGTCTGTAAACTAACAAGAACACCACACTCTTTCAGCCAGGCATGGATCTGTCGTGTTGTTTTGTGCTCTTTTTTCATGCTTGCAATTATCTTGCTGATGGCTTTGCTGATTTTTGCCATGTTTGACGACAAAATCTGTGTAAAGAACAAGAGAAATATGTTACAGTACTGTTGCTGAGTATACAGACTGAGTACAGTATACAGTACATAATTTAACGTTCAGTATCTTAAACACAGGGGGGTATTACATTCTTACTGTACATCAGCCATAACATGTACAGTATAACTAGCTAGTAAATTTCATTTTGCAGGCTGTGTTTAATAAATGATAGTTTTGAGCTAATTTGTGATATATATTTCCCAATTTAATCTCACATCAAGCTTTCATACAGTATGCCCCTAAATACGCAAATATGCATCTACCGTATGAAGGAGACAAACAGGACAATAAACACAGCAATATTGCGACTGAAACTAAAATGGCCGCCGAGCAAAACAAGATGGCGATGGTCACTCACGGGAGACTATGAGGGGCAGCGGGAGGCTAGGGAACGATCGTTGTGTGTGTGATAGTTACTCCATACACAAATAAGTCTCTACGGGGATGTGTGAAGGACGGGGCATACTGAGGTAGCGGCACGATAAACACGGCAATATTGCCACTGAAACTAAAATGGCCGCCGAGCAAAACAAAATGGTACCGTATATGCATTGAAAACTCGCTGCGCAAATCAGCGTTTAACACAGCAAACTGCAAAATGACCGTGAACCTAGCAAGCTCCCATACTTACAGTACCAGCGGGTTGATACTGTAGGAAACACCTGTAGAAGCTCAGGGTACTCAGGGTACAGCAATGAGCAGCAACAACAACATCGACTTACAGTAGAAGTCAGGCAGCGTTGCAGGTGGTAGTAGTAGTAGTAGTAGTAGTATCTCAAGGGTTCGTACTGTTGATACGTACCGATGAGACAATCCAAGCAGCAAGTCCATACAGTTAAGTAGCAGATTCACAGTGTGGATAGCTAGTGCGGTCTGAGACGCTCTTTTATGCTACCAGAGACAAAAGAATTCCTTCCCGCAGAAAATCTGACCGCTGATTGGTGTATTTGAAAAATGCACTTCCTTGTGGTCCAATGGCATGGCAGAGTTTCGGCGGCAAGGTTTTCTTTGTCTCTGGTAGCATAAAAGAGCGTCTCAGACCACACTAGCTATCCACACTGTGAATCTGCTACTTAACTGTACGGACTTGCTGCTCGGATTATCTCATTGGCACGTATCAACAGTACGAACCCTTGAGACACTGTACTACTACCTGCAACGCTGTCTGACTTCTAAGTCGCTGTTGTTGCTGCTCATTACCGTGATCTACCTCTGCAACTCTGCCTGACTTCTGAGTCACCTTTGTTGCTGTACCGTGAGCTTCTACAGCTGTTTCCTACAGTATCAACTCGCTGGTACTGTAAGTACGGTAGCTTGCTATGTTTTTGCAGTTTGCTGTGTTAGACGCTGATTTGCGTAGCGAGGTGTTGTGTTTATCGTCCCGCTGCCTCGGTATGCCCCGTCCTTCACCCATCCCCGTAGAGGCTTACTTGTGAATCCAGTAACTATCACACACACATACCGATCGTTCCTAGCCTCCTGTTGCCCCTCATAGTTTCCCGTGACTGACCACCGCCATCTTGTTTTGCTCGGCGGCCATTTTTGTTTCAGTCGCAATATTGCTGTGCTTATCGTCCCGCTGCCTCGGTATGCCCCGTCCTTCACCCATCCCCGTAGAGGCTTACTTGTGAATCCAGTAACTATCACACACACATACCGATCATTCCTAGCCTCCCGTTGCCCCTCATAGTTTCCCATGACTGACCGCCGCCATCTTGTTTTGCTCGGCGGCCATTTTTGTTTCAGTCGCAATATTGCTGTGTTTATCATCCCGCTGCCTCGGTATGCCCCGTCCTTCACCCATCCCCGTAGAGGCTTACTTGTGAATCCAGTAACTATCACACACATACCGATCGTTCCTAGCCTCCCGTTGCCCCTCATAGTTTCCCGTGACTGACCGCCGCCATCTTGTTTTGCTCAGCGGCCATTTTTGTTTCAGTCGCAATATTGCTGTATTTATCGTCCTGCTGCCTCGGTATGCCCCGTCCTTCACCCATCCCCGTAGAGGCTTACTTGTGAATCCAGTAACTCTCACACACACATACCGATCATTCCTAGCCTCCCGTTGCCCCTCATAGTTTCCCGTGACTGACCACCGCCATCTTGTTTTGCTCGGCAGCCATTTTTGTTTCAGTTGCAATATTGCTGTGTTTATCGTCCCGCTGCCTCGGTATGCCCCGTCCTTCTCCCATCCCCGTAGAGGCTTACTTGTGAATCCAGTAACTATCACACACACATACCGATCGTTCCTAGCCTCCCGTTGCCCCTCATAGTTTCCCATGACTGACTGCTGCCATCTTGTTTTGCTCGGCGGCCATTTTTGTTTCAGTCCCAATATTGCTGTGCTTATCGTCCCGCTGCCTCGGTATGCCCCGTCCTTCACCCATCCCCGTAGAGGCTTACTTGCGAATCCAGTAACTATCACACACACATACCAATCATTCCTAGCCTTCCCATGACTGACCGCCGCCATCTTGTTTTGCTCGGCGGCCATTTTTGTTTCAGTCGCAATATTGCTGTGTTTAACGTGTGTTTGCATTATTGCACCACTTTGCAAATTTAACTTTGAGACTAATGGTTTTAATGGTCATGTCCACACTAAGTTTTGATTTATGTTATAAAAATAGCAAATTTGGCGCTGTACTTTACAGTACTGTACTGTATATCAGTTGAGATATTCACACATTTTATTACTGTTGAGCTGACACCTACTGTACCTTACCGTACAGTATATAATTAGGGAGTGTTTTTTATACTCCTGTATTTATCATACTTATTATCTTGTGCCTCTATACAATCTCACAATAGGGGTTAGTGCTTTAACAGTTTTAGCGCTGTGTAATCTCCTATATTTACCTGTATATACTGTATAACACGCACAGTCTTAGGAGACAGAAAGAGTACTGTAATTGTTTACAGTGTTGTAATGTGAAACATTTACTGTATACAGTACATGTATTTCCACTATTTTACTTAACATTGTATTTAGTGTCTTTATACTTGTGTATTTCAGAGTGCACCGAACTGTCAAAATGGTGAGGAGCAAATGTTTTTACAACGGAAACAAATCTTGCCCACTTCCACTGACCAAAAGGCTGAGTGCACTAGTCCCACAACGGTCTACAAGCAAACCTTCCAAGAAGAAAACAGGTAAGGAAAATTTACAGGTACCTCTTCTAGTGAAGGCAAGGAAGAATGCAAAGGTGAAGAACAACACTTTGCAAGTGGACATCGGAGAAAATGGACCAGGGAATGTGGAGCAACCCATGAACGTCCCGAACCAGGAGGAAACACCAGTCATTTATGGGCCAGAAGAATTGGACACCTTTGAGCCTCTTGTTGAAGATGTATCCTGCTCACCAACTCGGCGAAAACTGTCATTCCAAGAAGATAACGCATGCACATGTAGCTGTGCCAGGATGGTGAGAGACCTCGTCGGAAAAGTTGGTCAACTGGAAGCGAAAATTGACAACTTGAAAGAAGAGCTGAAGGAAGGGCTGAAGGACACCATTGCAGAAGCAATGAAAGAAGCAATCCCGCAAAGTAAAGAAGAATGGCAAGAGGCCGCTGCCCAGAGTACCAGGAAGAGACATGACTAGGCAATCCAGTATGAAATGGTCACACCGGATGAATTTGAGCCTGAGGAGAACGATGCCGATTTCAACTTGGAGACTGACCCATCCTTCCACTTGCTACATATGGACAATACAGTGGCATCAGAGCACTTGGACATGACACCAGTGCCATCATGCAGCCTGCCTCAGTGGGAGAGTACACCAGTGGCATGTGCCTGCCTGGATGGTCAGTTGAAGAATCAAGGATCAACAATGCAAGCATGCCTGTACTTTCACCAGGAATGCCTGTCATGTCGAGCATGCCAGCACCACTGACTATATTTGGAACACCCTTACCGGATATACCACTGGCTGTGATCAACGTTGACAAGGACAATGAAATTTACAGAGCTGTGAATTGTGAGATGCATCGATATGCACAAGCAATATTTCAGAAACACGTGCCCTATGACCTGTATTGCAATTGGACGAAGCGGGTGAACTTTGATGGAAGTCGGAAGAAAGTGCCAATCCCCAACAATTTAAGAGAAGATATCCTCTCAAGATGCCGGACAAGATTCAGGATTGGAAAAGAAGAACTTACCCGGATAAAGGACACGCTGAATGGGTGCTGCGCATGCCAAGGAAACATGCATGGAGGACAGTCACGCATACAAGTACAGATCTGCAATCAACAAACATGACTTGAAGGGACTTGTCAGAAGACAGGAAGACCCGGCGCTGCCGCTGTCCAGGACGTGGCAGCGCCAGAAGAAAGAAGCTGAGGACAGGAGAGGACTAAAGGGGTGGAAAGCGAAAGAGCTAAAGAAGTTCCCCCCCCTCAAAGCCTCTTCCACCATAACAGGTACCGGTAGGCCCTCTGTGAGGCCAACTGTACTGTACATTAATTAATATTGTAGTTTGTTAGGCTGGTGAGATACAGTAGGGCTGATATTAATGTTACAGTAGATTAGTGTGACACTATTAGAGCAGGAAAGGACCTTGCATGGCATCTTCTCTCTCCTACAGGGACCTCTGTGTGGGATTGAGCGGGACGAAGAAAAAGAGTATCTCCGGTGAGTACTGTATGTACCGTACCTGTGTGTCTGTCTTTTACTGTCTGTTCGTCTCTGGCTATCCTCCTTTCTTCAGGGCATACAGTGGATCTTGCACTCTGATGCACGGTAGAGTCTGCACCTGGTATACAGTAGGTGAAACTCTGCATCTGAGGCCAAAAGTGCCAGTGATGATTTTAACTTAAAAGCCTAATCTTTTTGTGTAGTCCTCGGTCCAGTAGGGCATATCGGTCGGCATTTAGGAAGGACTGTTCTCACGTCATCTCTTTCCTCCTAGGTACTGTACAGTAGTCATGTCCGTGTCCAGCTTGGAACTCCAGGACATGCCAGCGGCAGAAGAAAGAAGCGTGGGACAGTAGAGGACTACGGGGGTGGAAAGCTAAAGAAGTTTCCCCCCCCTCTGTAAAGCATGTTACTGTAGGTTAAATAAAAATTGTCATTAATTTATACAATTGGTGTTTGTACTGTATGTAATTCAGTCTTTAAGTGCGCCTGAGACCCAACACGTGCATCTGTCATTAAAAAGGTACAAAAACTCAATAACACACAAATGCAGGGGTGTATCGTCCTATTGGCCAGGATTTCACTCACCAGGGGCGCGCCGGCCGATGGGGGTTGCCACCCACAGTCATATACTGTACAGTATCCCTGTTGCCCATCACAGTGATTTCACAGCTGCCCGGCACTTACAGTAGAATACAGTACAGTAGACATACAGTACTGTATACACTGAGGGACGTTTAAAATTTAGGGGTGGTCTATTTACTTTTTTTAGCCGGTCTCGTCTTTTCACTCCAAGGGGTGTATTTACTGTACTAAGCAGTGTTAGGAGACAGTGAGAAGTGATAAAAAAAGTGATAAGGTGTCAGTCAATCAGCTCCCAACTGTCATTTTTCAAACACAGCCTGTGAGATGACAGTTGGGAGAACATTGGTTGGCACTTTTTCACCCATTGGAACAAAAACACGTGATTGGCTAAAAAAAGTTTACTGTTGTCGTGTATTTATTTAGTTAAAGCTTAGACAGATAAAATTGTAGATAAATAGCACCAACCAATCAGATCCTAACTGTCACTGTACAGGCTGTGTTTGAAAAATGACAGTTACTGTAGTACAGTAGCTAATTGGTTGGTGCTACTGTATTTACAGTTTCTCCAATTTTATCTCTCTCCAAGCTTTACTAAATCACCCCTTAAGAGTGGTGTGCAATTAATAAAAGTACTGAATGGGTGATTTACTGTACATTATTTTCTTACCTTTTAGTTGTTACAGTATCAATAAATGTAAATACAGTATACTGTACTTTATCCACAGAAACCAAGTAAAGACAGAAAACGTTGTACGTAATAAAACAAATTTTAATAAAATCATAAATAAACAAAAAATAAAGTAACCAAAAAATAAAAAAAAAGATCCACGAGGTGGTGGGCCATCTGCCGGTAAAGGCTTAAAAAGAACATAATTTGTTCTGTGGAGAGAAAAAAAAGGGTACAGTATTACAACACTAATATACAATATTGTACAATCTTGACACTAACGTAAATACTGTACTCTACCTCGAGTCAGGCGTGGTCCCTGCCTCCCTTGGGGTCCCTGCCTCCCTGAGGGTCCATGACTGAAGACTGTATTGGAAAAAAATATATTCACATTAACAGTGCTGTATTTACCTTTATATGGTATGGTGCTACTGTAAATGGTTTGGCTACTGTAGCTCCTAACAAAGTACTGTACAGTACATAAACAAACAGAACAATACAATGGCTACAGTACTGTACAATGCAGGAAAAGTACTATACAGTTTAAACATTGCTACACCAAAGGTGATTATACTGATGAAGCTGGCAGACAGAGGGATACTTTTGGTGCGGTGTAGATACAGTACAGTAACCTCCCACAATTTAATGACTATTACTGTACAGTATCTGCAAAGCATGTTTGCAAATGATTGATGACCCTGCACTGAACAACTGCTTGTTCGGAGTAGGCTCATCACATACTGTACTGACAAATGACTGCACGATTACAATGTCGTAATCATGCAGTGGTTGTCATACCGGTATCTTTAAGTGGATGGGCACCTTTAGAGTGATGTCCTTTATAAAAAAATAAATAAAAACACAAAGTCTGTAAGGAGAAGAGGTTGGAAATGCGTCTTTGTAGTACAGGAGAGAGAGAAAGACGCTGTGAAAACAAAAAAAGGAGAGAGAGACAGTACAGAGGAAGACAATGTACTGTACAGTTGTGTAGGGTACAGTACTTACACGGCCTGTGAGGCCTGCTTGGCCCATGTTCAGGCAACTGGCCGGTGGGGGGCTGTGGCCTTCCACGTTCCCGCACTGTGGGGAACAAAAAAATATTCCTGTTACACAAGCACAGAAACAATGAGTGTGTAAGGAGAAGAGGTTGGAGATGGGTCTTTGGAGTACAGGAGGAAGAGAGAGGCACTGTAAAAAGGAGAGCACAATGTACAGTACAGTAGTGCACGGTACTTAGGGCGGCAAGCCGCGCTCTGAATGAGGAAAGTGGTGGCGGTTCGGAGACGCGAGTGGGTGGTGGTGGGGTAGCCGCCGGGGAGACGCCAGTGGGTGCTGGTGTTGGTGGTGGTAGGACTGTGGACAAAGAACAGTTTTCATCAAAACCATTTGGAAACAAATAAACTGTGTAATGGTGCGTACACACTACATGATATGCTCCCTGAGTCGTCCACTTTATTGCCCAGTGTGTACGCACCATAAATCTTGAACAGAGCCTCCATAACAACAAAAACAAACAGACAGAGGGAGGGGGGGGAGAGGGAGAGAGAGAGAGAGAGAGAGTGACAAGGGTAAAAAAGGAGAGCGATACAGTGCTGTAGAAAACAATGTGGTGTACTTTACTTACGTGGCTCGGAAACACGAGTGGGTGGTGGTGGGGTAGCCGCCGGGGAGACGCCAGTGGGTGCTGGTGTTGGTGGTGGTAGGACTGTGGACAAAGAAAAGTTTTCATCAAAACCATTTGGAAACAAATAAACTGTGTAATGGTGCGTACACACTACACGATATGCTCCCTGAGTCATCCACTTTATCGCCCAGTGTGTACGCACCATAAATCTTGAACAGAGCCTCCATAACAACAAAAACAAACACAGACAGAGGGAGGGGGGGAGAGGGAGAGAGAGAGAGAGACTGACAAGGGTAAAAAAGGAGAGCGATACAGTGCTGTAGAAAACAATGTGGTGTACTTTACTTACGCGGCTCGGAGATGCAAGTGGGTGGTGGTGGGGTAGCTGCCAGGGAGACGCCAGTGGGTGCTGGTGTTGGTGTTGGTAGGACTGTGGACAAAGAACAGTTTTCATCAAAACTATTTTGAAACAAATAAACTGTGTAATGGTGCGTACACACTACACGATATGCTCCCTGAGTCGTCCACTTTATCGCCCAGTGTGTACGCACCATAAATCTTGAACAGAGCCTCCATAACAACAAAAACAAACACAGACAGAGGGAGGGGGGGAGAGGGAGAGAGAGAGAGAGAGAGAGACTGACAAGGGTAAAAAAGGAGAGCGATACAGTGCTGTAGAAAACAATGTGGTGTACTTTACTTACGCGGCTCGGAGATGTGAGTGGGTGGTGGTGGGGTAGCCGCCGGGGAGACGCCAGTGGGTGCTGGTGTTGGTGGTGGTAGGACTGTGGACAAAGAAAAGTTTTCATCAAAACCATTTGGAAACAAATAAACTGTGTAATGGTGCGTACACACTACATGATATGCTCCCTGAGTCGTCCACTTTATGGCCCAGTGTGTACGCACCATTAATCTTGAACAGAGCCTCCATAACAACAAAAACAAACACAGACAGAGGGAGAAAAAGAGAGAGGGAGGGAGTGAAAGACAGAGAGGGAGAGAGAAAAAGAGAGAGAGAGAAAAAGATACAGTACTCTACTTACGCGTACAGAGGCCAGGGAGCTGTGGCCCTGGCTGCTCCTGTTTGAATTTTTTCACTGTGTGTTTAAGAAAAAAAGATGATACGGTAGAAAAAATAACACCTCCATACTGTACATAACACCAATACAAACACACAAAAAACAAGAGTGATACAGTAGAAGACAATTTATAGTACTGTATACTGTAGTAGTGTAAGGTACAGTACTTACGCGGGCAACAACCCAAATTTGGGTCAGTGGGGGAAAGCCGACACTTTCCTTGTTGCAGAACTGTTGGGAGAAAAAAACAGAATGTTCCTGTTATACAAGTACAGTAGAGAGAATTACAGTAGGGCCTGATTCAGATACACGCGCAACCGGGTTGATTGTCCGGCAGTGCGCACACAAGCCCAGGAGCAAGTGACATGGTTCTTTGTAGTACGGGAGGGAGAGAGAGACACTGTGAAAGTAAAAAAAAGGAGTGCGATACAGTAGAAGAAAATGTAAAGTAGTGTACGGTACAGTACTTACACAAAATGGACTGTTTCCGTTCCACGGATCTTCAATTTTAGGCTGGTGCCCTTCTGTGCCTTGCACTGTGGGTAAAAATTTTTTTTTATTTTGCATGAAAACAATATTGAAAAATGTCAATAATTCAGCCTCACTGTACTATTACTACTGTATTATTACACTTTAATGACAGTATCCACTTACTGTACAGTGTGGGAGATGGGCATTAGACCAGGTACTGTATACAGTATATGAGGCAATATTGTTCGTCTCAGTGCCGGCGTTGTCAAGTGTACCCTATGCACACTTGCTGATGCCGGCAGCAAAGAAAGACAAGGGGGTGGGATGGTTAACAATATCCATAGATTGACCTGCATGTACAGCCCACTGTGGATATTGTTGATGCCTTGGGGGAGTGCGCACATGCATCCTTGGTGATTTACTGAATACAGTATACACTAGATGATATGAACAACACTGTATAATGAACAATATTGTTAGCGTTCATCCAAATCGTCTAGCGTGTATGCACCTAAAGACTGGTTTCCGAAACATACTGTACAGTAATGGAAAATAAGAAAAACACAAGGAGAGAAAGAATTAGCGTGTATTGAGAAGAGGTTGGAGATGCATGTAGAGAGAGAGAGAGACAGTAAGTATACAGTGGTAGAACAATGTAATGTACAGTACACTACTGTACTTACAGATCGGGGCAGGGCTGCTGCCTTCCTCCACTATATAGCAGTCATCTGTGTGTCAAAGAAAAACAAATGTTGACAAGTCAAAAAATTAATGAAAACACACGACAGAGAGAAAAAAAGAGAGAAAGAGACAGAGAAAGAGAGAGAAAAAGAGAGAGAGAAAAAAAGAGAGAGAGAACAATGTACTGTAGTGTACAGTACTGTACTTACGCAGACTCTCGCTGGGGGCCGCTGGGGGTACCATCTCTGGCACTGTGGGAAAAAAAACATGTAAAGAGAGAGAAAGAGAGAGAGAGAGAAAAAAAGAGAGAGACAAAGAGGGAGAGAGAGATAGAGGGAGAGAGAGAAAGAGAGAGAGGGCAAGAGAAAGAGAGAGAGACTAGGGAGAGAAAGAGAGAGAGACTAGGGAAATAAAGCAGAGAGATACAGTACTGTACTTACATGGCATTGTGAGGCCACTGGTTGGTGATGCTGTTGAAAAAAATTACAGTATGTTACAGTAAAGAGAGAAGACGTTGGAGATGTTTAAAGAGAGAGAGGGAGAAACAGAGGGAGACAGGGAGAGAGAGAAAGAGAGAGAGATAGGGGGAGAGGGCAAGAGAGAAAGACAGAGGGAGAGAGAAAGAGAGATAGAAAGAGAGGGAGAGAGAGAGGGAGAGACAGAGAGAGAGGGAGGGAGAGAAAGAAAGAGAGGGAGGGAGAGAAAGAAAGAGAGGGAGAAAGACAGAGAGAAAGAGAGAAAAAAAAGAGAGAGAGAGAGAGAGAGAAAGATAGAGGGGGAGAGAGGGATAGAGAAAGAGAGAAAGGGAGAGAGAAAGAGAGAAAGGGAGAGAAAGAAAGAGAGGGAGAGAAAGAAAGAGAGGGAGGGAGAGAAAGAGAGAGAGAAAGAGAGAGAAAAAAAGATAGAGAAAAATAGAGAGAGAGGGGGGAGAGGGAGGGAGGGAGAGAAAGAGAGAGAAACAAAGGAGAGGGAGAGAGAGAGAGAGAGAGAGAGAAAAGAGAGAGAGAGAACAATGTACTGTAGTGTACAGTACTGTACTTACGCAGACTCTCGCTGGGGGCCGCTGGGGGTACCGTCTCTGGCACTGTGGGAAAAAAAACATGTAAAGAGAGAGAGAGAGAGAAAAAGAGAGAGAGAAAAACAGAGGGAGAGAAAGAGAGATAATGTGAGAGAGAGAGAGAGAGAGAGATACAGTACTGTAGAAAAAAATGTGGTGTAGTGTACTTACGCGGCCAGATGAGGCCACTGGAGCCAGGGATGTAGGCTTCCGTTGGTGATACTGTTGAAAAAAAATAATGTTACTATTACACTAGTACAGAAAAGAGAGACACTGAGAAAGAGAGAGAGGGATAAAGAGAGAGAGAGAAAGAGATACCGTAGGTAGAGAGAGACTGACAAGGGAAGAAAAGGAGAGATCTACAGTACTGTAGAAAAAAATGTGGTGTAGTGTACAGTACTTACGTGGCCAGATGAGGCCACTGGAGCCAGGGATGTAGGCTTCCATTGGTGATACTGTTGAAAAAAAATAATGTTACTATTACACTAGTACAGAAAAGAGAGACACTGAGAAAGAGAGAGAGGGATAAAGAGAGAGAGAGAAAGAGATACCGTAGGTAGAGAGAGACTGACAAGGGAAGAAAAGGAGAGATCTACAGTGCTGTAGAAAACAATGTGGTGTACTGTACTTACTGGGCAGGGGGCTTCCTGCAGCCTCCTCATCAATGACAAGTCTGTCTGTGTGTACAGTATAAGAAAAAAAATATTATACAAAAAATCAAAAAGGCAGTAGCATGACACTATTGTGTCCATACTGTAACTGTTGTAATCATTACCACTGTCATTTGAGGAGGCTGCAGAAGGTGGTGGTGCTGGTGGTCGTGGAGGTAGGACTGTGGAAAAAGAACACTGTACTGTCAGTTTCCCTCAAAACCATTTTTAAACAAATAAACTGTACAAATTTTGTCCAGAGTCTCCATAACACCAAAAACAAACACACAAATGAGAGAGAGAGAGAGAAAGAGAACAGTGTAGAGTAGTGTGTACTGTACTTACTCCGAAAATTCACCCCACTGGGCCCGGCTGCTGCCGGTGGTGGTGGTGGTGTCGGCGGTGGTGGCGCTGCCGGGGAAGGGGGGGCTTCTCACCCTGTGGGGAAAAATACATGTCGTCATTAAGGAGAATTTGAAAACAAGAGTTCAGACCTCTATTCCAAATTGGAGAGGGATTACGGTACAGTACTGTAGATGGCCTTAGGGAATTAGCTATTGAATAAAATACAAACCAATACAGTATACTGTAGTACAAAAACTACTGTAGTCTGTGAAGCTGGCATTGGGCCCAACATAAAACAGTATGGTACTGTATTGTCCTGTATATAAAAAAATATACAGTCCAGGAAAGTACTGTATGACCAAGTGGTGCAACGTCACACATACTGTAGGCTATGTGGGTGGCACTGTCACCACCCCACGAGCTGTGCAAGATGGCACATGCGCATGACACTGGAGCCCGAACCCAGCGGAGGACCCCGCTGAGGACTTTGCGAGACCTCACCGGAGGGGTACGTCCGGTATGAATAAATACAGTACCAGTGGAATTTTCGTATGTATCACAGTGATACCAAACAAAATTTCCCCCTGGTATTTCCGTTCATTTGTAAATGGGGCACAGAGTGAGAAGTGAAAAGATACCAGCCAATCAGCTCCCAAATTTCATTTTTCAAACACAGCCTGTGAGATGACAGTTGGGAGCTGATTGGAGACCCCTGAATCTGTCCATGACGTACAGTAATAATGTCAGACTTAAAGGGGGCAGGGCCAGCACAGAAAAATAGTGTGTACAGTACTGTAGGTTAACATAAATTTGGTGGACAGAGATTAGAATGGTGGATCAATCAACTTGCCTTTTGTTACTGTAGGTTTATTAATCAAACAAGCCATGTCGACCAATAGTGTGTAACCCTTTAGTCCATGTACAGTACTGTAGATTTAAACAGCCTGTCAATCAAATGTCTGCCAGTCATGTCAGTATGTGTTAACAACTTAAAAAGAAAGAAAATGGGAGCGCTGGCAGTGGCTGCTGATTTAAAAAATCATTATTTATTTTAATTGCACAAAATACAATCTCAAACACTTTTGTTTAAAATATCAATATAAATGAAGAATACAGATGGATTCAATCAATTAGGCTAATAGTGCCTTACTGTTAAAATGTGAAACCGGTTCCACCCTACAATATTAGTACATATCAATATATAAATCACTCCAGAGACTAGTATAGAGATCACTTATATAGACATATATATATTGGAGCATCAATCGAAAAATCATTGGTCACAATTTTCCAGCATGGATTTAATAGTTGTCAATATTTATGTCCACTTATACCCAATTGATAGAGGGTTAAATGTATAAAAAAGAAGCAGCACAGCTCATTCAGCACAGATTAGAGTGTTAGTATTGCAGTGTTAGTAAATAGGTAGTTCCTAATATAGGTACATTATCATCCAACCATGTAGGTAGAGAAGCAAAGTGTATTGTGGCAGTTAACCTCTACCCCAATCCCAGGGGGAGGATGCTGATATACTGATCGCCTGCTCACAAGTAAAGAACAATATCAGCCAAAGATTTTTACCACTTTGTGCACCATGTGGTCCAGAGGCGCTTCTTATCCTCAGGCAGAGGGACCTCTTATTCCTGGATCCTGGCACTTGTAACCGTTCACGGTGAACCAATTGGCTGAGTTGTATTCTGTTGTCCGCCACTGCTGCATGCTGGCTGCTACACGCTGGCTGCTACACGCTGGCTGGTGACCGCTCCGTCACTTCCGGTGGTGAACTTCCGGCTTCCGGTATGCGTACCACCTGTGTTCCACGAGTCAACTGACGCGTTTCTCCGCCCAATGACGCGGCGGTTTCATCAGAGGATGGCTCTAAGCTCGTTAGTGCTCCATTATATCCCTCTCAGAGTATCCGGATTGGTTGCTTTTCAATCCCCTTAAAAGTTAACTGCTAACATGCCACAGTCTTCTCTGAAAGCGGGATAAACATTTTGTGTATGCATAATATGGTGATAGAAACATCTTATATTCCATATATTTGTATATAACTTATTTAGACTATTTATAGTTCTAATATTCTACTCCAAGGTACCTGCTCATATAGCCCATAGTATTAATCCTACCCTATAAAACTAAAAAATTATAAAAATATACCTCAAAAAATTATTTAAAAAATATAAAAATATATAAGAAAATCAACATAATGCTAGGTATTGGAAGGCAACACGAATCTTATTCAATATAATACATTAATAACATTGATATATTGCCCTAAGGGGTTGAGTTGGAAAAATGTTATTACATACATATAGAGACAAATTATTAAAAACAAAAAACCATGATAGAAAGTACCTTCAACACAATATGGATATAGAAAAATATTTTCCGAAATCCACTACAATATCAATATAATCATTATTCCCACTAGAATATCTACACAATAATAAACAGCCTTAGACCACTTTCCATATAAAACAGTTGGTGAAATATATTGATACTTCACCAACCAAACATTAAATACCCTCCAACCATATAGGGTCTCAGGGTTAATAATTGAAAGGTTCTCATCAGGTCTATTAACCTATATATGTCTCAAATACCTGAGACATTTGTATTACCACTGTGCAGTAATCCTAGTGGAAAACCTTCAGGATTGACACTATATAACAATCTCAGTTCAATTCAAAATCAATCAATACCATCATTAGTCAGCTAAATAACTTATATCACCCACCTACATATAAAGCCCAAATATCAAATATTATTCAGTTCGATAGTCTCATTTAGGCCATCTGGATCCAGCGTATTGAGTCTAAATATCCAATATGCTTCTCTTTTGCAGAGTGTATTTAGTCTATTCCCCCCTCTATCCGTACTTTTGATTTGTTCAATAGCTATCACTTTAATTTGGCTGATATCCTTCCTTTCACAAACCGAAGCATGTCTAGACAAACTATGTGCTAAGTTCCCGTTTGAGGATGTTCCTCCTATGCTCCAAAAATCGAACATTAAGCGTACGTGTGGTCCGCCCCACATACTGAAGACCACACCCACACCTAATAATGTAGACCACATAGTTGGAGTTACAATTAAGGAAGGACTCTATATGAAATGATTCCGATGTACTTTTTGATTGAAAGACCGTTTCTCTATGTCCTGCATGCTTGCACGTCATACATTTTTCTCTTCCACACCTGTAAAAACCAACTGGTTTATCAGGTAGCCAATTATGATGAATACCCAAATCCTGACTAATACCTTTCTTCGTATTATCATGTATATTATATTTATTTCCCATATTTCCATTTTCTGTACATACTAGGGGCCAATTTTTGTTTCAAACTTTCCGATTTTCTGTAAACAATTTTCACACCACTTCCCACCATCGGACCTATAACTGGATCTACCTTCAAAATGGTTGTATTCTTTTTAATAATTTCTTTTATTGCATTAGCATGAGTATTATACTGTGTGACAAATGGACAACAATCCTCCCATTCCTCTTGCCGTCTGTCTATAATCCTTTTTTTATTATTATTATTACTGACTAGGAGATCTTCCCTATTCTTTTTATGGGTTTCTTTTAGAGCTTTATCTAGAATGTGAGGAGGGTAGCCTTGTTCCACAAAGGCTCCATAAACTTTATCTACTTGTTCGTGATAGCTGATTTCACTCGAACAGTTTCTTTTAATACGATAAAATTGGCTTTTTGGAATATTATTCCGCCAAGCCTTTAAATGACTACTGCCATAGTCCAAAAAATTGTTGGAGTCAACCTTCTTAAAAAAAGGTTTCAGTGTGTATTTGTCCACCCAAGGCCGATAGTGCAATATCCAGGAACTGGATGTGTGTCGAACTTATAGTGCTGGTAAATTTAAGACCATACATATTACAATTTAAGTGATTCATAAAAGTGTGAATAGATGTGAGATCCCCATCCCAAATAAAAAATAAATCATCAATAAATCTGCCATAGAGGACCAGGTTTGCCCCAAAGCCTCCACCCCAAATAAGCTCTTCCTCCAATGAGCCCATATAGAGGTTCACATAGCTTGGTGCGAACCTGGTCCCCATGGCAGTCCCCCGTGTTTGTAAATAATAAGTGGTGTCAAATAAAAAATAATTGTGCTCTAAAATAAATTTTATGGATGCCACAACAAAGTCACGTAGTCCCTCTGTCATATTGTCATCTCTATCTAGATGCTCCCTAATTTTTTCCACCCCCTTGGTATGTGGAATGTTGGAGTATAGTGATTCTACATCACAGGTAAGGAAGTAATATGTTTTTTTCCAGTTTACGTTATGGATCATATTCGGATAAGATTCATGTTGCCTTCCAATACCTAGCATTATTTTGATTTTCTTATATATTTTTATATTTTTTAAATAATTTTTTGAGGTATATTTTTATAATTTTTTAGTTTTATAGGGTAGGATTAATACTATGGGCTATATGAGCATGCACCTTGGAGTAGAATATTAGAACTATAAATAGTCTAAATAAGTTATATACAAATATATGGAATATAAGATGTTTCTATCACCATATTATGCATACACAAAATGTTTATCCCGCTTTCAGAGAAGACTGTGGCATGTTAGCAGTTAATTTTTAAGGGGATTGAAATGCAACCTATCCGGATACTCTGAGAGGGATATAATGGAGCACTAACGAGCTTAGAGCCATCCTCTGATGAAACCGCCGCGTCATTGGGCGGAGAAATGCGTCAGTGACTCGTGGAACGCAGGTGGTACGCATACCGGAAGCCAGAAGTTCACCACAGGAAGTGACGGAGCGGTCACCAGCCAGCGTGTAGCAGCCAGCGTGTAGCAGCCAGTGTGCAGCAGCGGCGGACAACAGAATACAACTCAGCCAATTGGTTCACCATGAACGGTTACAAGTGCCAGGATCCAGGAATAAGAGGTCCCTCTGCCTGAGGATAAGAAGTGCCTCTGGACCACATGGTGCACAAAGTGGTAAAAATCTTTGGCTGATATTGTTCTTTACTTGTGAGCAGGCGATCAGTATATAAGCATCCTCCCCCTGGGATTGGGGTAGAGGTTAACTGCCACAATACACTTTGCTTCTCTACCTACATGGTTGGATGATAATGTACCTATATTAGGAACTACCTATTTACTAACACTGCAATACTAACACTCTAATCTGTGCTGAATGAGCTGTGCTGCTTCTTTTTTATACATTTAACCCTCTATCAATTGGGTATAAGTGGACATAAATATTGACAACTATTAAATCCATGCTGGAAAATTGTGACCAATGATTTTTCGATTGATGCTCCAATATATATATGTCTATATAAGTGATCTCTATACTAGTCTCTGGGGTGATTTATATATTGATATGTACTAATATTGTAGGGTGGAACCAGTTTCACATTTTAACAGTAAGGCACTATTAGCCTAATTGATTGAATCCATCTGTATTCTTCATTTATATTGATATTTTAAACAAAAGTGTTTAAGATTGTATTTTGTGCAATTAAAATAAATAATGATTTTTTAAATCAGCAGCCACTGCCAGCGCTCCCATTTTCTTTCTTATTGTGTTCCCATTGTGAATAGGTGGACTTCCAGATCCACTGTGTGGGGGCAGCAGGAGTGGTATAGATTTTGACCTAATTGGTGATTTATATTGGTAGCGCCCACTTTTTTCTCCTTTTGCAGTTTTTTGTATATTCTGGTTGGTGAGGCTGCTTATTTGAAAAATTATGTCTACTCTAAGGTGTCTGCAAGAACGTTTAGAAAGAAGAAATAGATATATAGTATGTCCTGATTTGAGTGAAAACTTAGATTGTGAGACATCACTTAATGATTTTAATAAATTGTTTAACAAATTAGAAACATTATGTATGGCAGAAACTAGGCATTGGTGGGACCAAACCACTTTACGTAAATATATTGATAACAAGTTTATCCCTAGGGGTTTGAGGATATTTAAATCAGCATCTTTTAGAGATGATGAAGGGTTCCTAAGTAATTGGAACAAAATTTTGGATACATGTTCCTTTCAGTTAATGGAGCTACTGATTGACTATAGGGGGGGTAAAATTAAGGAATTACAAATAGAGATTGAAAAAACACAAGAACAATTAAAATTATTTGATAATACCATGGAGTTTCAAGAGAAAGATGCTAAGGTAAATAAAAAATTGGAGGATTTTGAAAAATCAATTATCCAGGTAAAGGATAAAAAACTAGAAAGAGATAGAAGTGAATACGAAAGGGGTAGAGTTAGAACCTACAATAGAGGAGGGAGATACCAATCAAGATCAGGTAATCGGAATGTTCAATGGAACCCTGTGAGGAATCACATGTTGAGGTCTAGAGAAACAGAATCCCCAAGGGAT
This sequence comes from Taudactylus pleione, assembly GCA_031769625.1. NCBI lineage: Eukaryota > Metazoa > Chordata > Amphibia > Anura > Myobatrachidae > Taudactylus > Taudactylus pleione. The sequence continues at coordinate 60,482,104 of JAUIMM010000200.1, read as the reverse complement.
TTTCTCCGAAAAAAGGGAAAAAGTTAAGTGTATCATCACCTACTAATATTACACATGGGTTCATACACAAAAATAGATACGAATGCCTTGATAAAGAGGAATATACTCCGAAAACAATAGAAAAAGGAGGAGCTGGACCCAAGATTAGAGCACAAACAGATAATGAATCATATACTGATACTCATAATTTTTTAGGCAGAGAACCCATGAGACAGTTCCAATTAAACAGAAACGAAATGGGGAACCACAAAAGAACAAGAGATTTAGAGGATGTAGAGGTGGGAGAACTAGGACGAGGAAAAAGTATAAGAAAGTAATAAATGAGAAAAGTATATTTAATTTATCGAATAGAGTTTTAAGTACACCAGAGAAAGCTCTATTAAGTAAGGGGCTGAAATATGCCCCAGCTAAAAAACCAAATTTATTTACTTTGTTTGTTGATTTGAACAGATTTATTCGAAATTTAAGTAGAAAAAGATATTTTGCATTAAAACAAATTAAATATAGAAATGATGAGTCCGTTCCAATTATTCTTGATGAGGAAGACAGAGATGCCATTGAAATATTGGAGGGGTTAGCTTTAGAGGGTTCTGCTGGAAATATATCTCCAATACCCATTTATGATATCAAGGGGACTGTGAAAAAATCTTGTATACTTAAGAAAAAGTCAGATTTTTATCCTCTGCAATATAAAGGGCCTTGTGTGGAGGGGTTCTATAGGACCACTATGGATGGTTTTAAAAATCTTTGTGAAACCATAGAAAAAGCCCCTCTGAAGGATAACCTCACAGTGGAGGAAAGAAGAGCTCTAAAAATATTGATGTCAGACAAAGAAATAACTATTAAAATGGCAGATAAAGGTGGGGGGGTGGTTGTTCAAAACACGTGTGATTATCTGAAAGAAGCAAACATGCAGTTAGGTAACATGTTGTTTTATAGAACCCTCACAAATAATCCTACTCAAGAATTTCAGAGTCAACTTAGAATTTTGTTGGATGATGCCTTGGCCGGTGGTGCAATATCCAAAGATACTTGGAATTTTTTATATGTTACCCACCCCATTATCCCTGTTTATTATCATTTACCCAAAATTCATAAGTCCCTCACTGCACCTCCTGGGCGTCCCATAATTTCGGGTATAGGGTCCCTAACATCGAACCTTTCACAATTTGTGGATGTCCACTTACAGAGTCACGTGGTCACCCTGAGATCATTTATAAAGGATACTACACAATTTTTAAATATGATCTGTAACGTAAACTGGAAAAAAACATATTACTTCCTTACCTGTGATGTAGAATCACTATACTCCAACATTCCACATACCAAGGGGGTGGAAAAAATTAGGGAGCATCTAGATAGAGATGACAATATGACAGAGGGACTACGTGACTTTGTTGTGGCATCCGTAAAATTTATTTTAGAGCACAATTATTTTTTATTTGACACCACTTATTATTTACAAACACGGGGGACTGCCATGGGGACCAGGTTCGCACCAAGCTATGTGAACCTCTATATGGGCTCATTGGAGGAAGAGCTTATTTGGGGTGGAGGCTTTGGGGCAAACCTGGTCCTCTATGGCAGATTTATTGATGATTTATTTTTTATTTGGGATGGGGATCTCACATCTATTCACACTTTTATGAATCACTTAAATTGTAATATGTATGGTCTTAAATTTACCAGCACTATAAGTTCGACACACATCCAGTTCCTGGATATTGCACTATCGGCCTTGGGTGGACAAATACACACTGAAACCTTTTTTAAGAAGGTTGACTCCAACAATTTTTTTGACTATGGCAGTAGTCATTTAAAGGCTTGGCGGAATAATATTCCAAAAAGCCAATTTTATCGTATTAAAAGAAACTGTTCGAGTGAAATCAGCTATCACGAACAAGTAGATAAAGTTTATGGAGCCTTTGTGGAACAAGGCTACCCTCCTCACATTCTAGATAAAGCTCTAAGAGAAACCCATAAAAAGAATAGGGAAGATCTCCTAGTCAGTAATAATAATAATAAAAAAAGGATTATAGACAGACGGCAAGAGGAATGGGAGGATTGTTGTCCATTTGTCACACAGTATAATACTCATGCTAATGCAATAAAATAAATTATTAAAAAGAATACAACCATTTTGAAGGTAGATACAGTTATAGGTCCGATGGTGGGAAGTGGTGTGAAAATTGTTTACAGAAAATCGGAAAGTTTGAAACAAAAATTGGCCCCTAGTATGTACAGAAAATGGAAATATGGGAAATAAATATAATATACATGATAATACGAAGAAAGGTATTAGTCAGGATTTGGGTATTCATCATAATTGGCTACCTGATAAACCAGTTGGTTTTTACAGGTGTGGAAGAGAAAAATGTATGACGTGCAAGCATGCAGGACATAGAGAAACGGTCTTTCAATCAAACAGTACATCGGAATCATTTCATATAGAGTCCTTCCTTAATTGTAACTCCAACTATGTGGTCTACATTATTAGGTGTGGGTGTGGTCTTCAGTATGTGGGGCGGACCACACATACGCTTAATGTTCGATTTTTGGAGCATAGGAGGAACATCCTCAAACGGGAACTTAGCACATAGTTTGTCTAGACATGCTTCGGTTTGTGAAAGGAAGGATATCAGCCAAATTAAAGTGATAGCTATTGAACAAATCAAAAGTACAGATAGAGGGGGGAATAGACTAAATACACTCTGCAAAAGAGAAGCATATTGGATATTTAGACTCAATACGCTGGATCCAGATGGCCTAAATGAGACTATCGAACTGAATAATATTTGATATTTGGGCTTTATATGTAGGTGGGTGATATAAGTTATTTAGCTGACTAATGATGGTATTGATTGATTTTGAATTGAACTGAGATTGTTATATAGTGTCAATCCTGAAGGTTTTCCACTAGGATTACTGCACAGTGGTAATACTAATGTCTCAGGTATTTGAGACATATATAGGTTAATAGACCTGATGAGAACCTTTCAATTATTAACCCTGAGACCCTATATGGTTGGAGACTGAGGGTATTTAATGTTTGGTTGGTGAAGTATCGATATATTTCACCAACTGTTTTATATGGAAAGTGGTCTAAGGCTGTTTAATATTGTGTAGATATTCTAGTGGGAATAATGATTATATCGATTTTGTAGTGGATATCGGAAAATATTTTTCTATATCCATATTGTGTTGAAGGGACTTTCTATCATGGTTTTTTGTTTTTAATAATTTGTCTCTATATGTAGGTAATAACATTTTTCCAACTCAACCCCTTAGGGCAATATATCAATGTTATTAATGTATTATATTGAATAAGATTCGTGTTGCCTTCCAATACCTAGCATTATTTTGATTTTCTTATATATTTTTATATTTTTTAAATAATGTTTTGAGGTATATTTTTATAATTTTTTAGTTTTATAGGGTAGGATTAATACTATGGGCTATATGAGCAGGTACCTTGGAGTAGAATATTAGAACTATAAATAGTCTAAATAAGTTATATACAAATATATGGAATATAAGATGTTTCTATCACCATATTATGCATACACAAAATGTTTATCCCGCTTTCAGAGAAGACTGTGGCATGTTAGCAGTTAATTTTTAAGGGGATTGAAAAGCAACCAATCCGGATACTCTGAGAGGGATATAATGGAGCACTAACGAGCTTAGAGCCATCCTCTGATGAAAGTGCTGCGTCATTGGGCGGAGAAACGCATCAGTTGACTCGTGGAACGCAGGTGGTACGCATACCGGAAGCCGGACGTTCACCACAGGAAGAGACGGAGCGGTCACCAGCCAGCGTGTAGCAGCCAGCGTGTAGCAGCCAGCATGCTGCAACAGCGGACAACAGAATACAACTCAGCCAATTGGTTCACCGTGAACGGTTACAAGTGCCAGGATCCAGGAATAAGAGGTCCCTCTGCCTGAGGATAAGAAGCGCCTCTGGACCACATGGTGCACAAAGTGGTAAAAATCTTTGGCTGATATTGTTCTTTACTTGTGAGCAGGCGATCAGTATATAAGCATCCTCCCCCTGGGATTGGGGTAGAGGTTAACTGCCACAATACACTTTGCTTCTCTACCTACATGGTTGGATGATAATGTACCTATATTAGGAACTACCTATTTACTAACACTGCAATACTAACACTCTAATCTGTGCTGAATGAGCTGTGCTGCTTCTTTTTTATACATTTAACCCTCTATCAATTGGGTATAAGTGGACATAAATATTGACAACTATTAAATCCATGCTGGAAAATTGTGACCAATGATTTTTCGATTGATGCTCCAATATATATATGTCTATATAAGTGATCTCTATACTAGTCTCTGGGGTGATTTATATATTGATATGTACTAATATTGTAGGGTGGAACCGGTTTCACATTTTAACAGTAAGGCACTATTAGCCTAATTGATTGAATCCATCTGTATTCTTCATTTATATTGATATTTTAAACAAAAGTGTTTGAGATTGTATTTTGTGCAATTAAAATAAATAATGATTTTTTAAATCAGCAGCCACTGCCAGCGCTCCCATTTTCTTTCTTATTGTGTTCCCATTGTGAATAGGTGGACTTCCAGATCCACTGTGTGGGGGCAGCAGGAGTGGTATAGATTTTGACCTAATTGGTGATTTATATTGGTAGCGCCCACTTTTTTCTCCTTTTGCAGTTTTTTGTGTTAACAACTATCAGTCATCATCAGATACTGTACTATCCAACACCCTACAGTGCAGTGTACAGTAATGTAGAGTATGTCAGAGTCGTGCATTGTACTGTATTCGTTATTGTACAGTATACTGTAATTCATGTGATTATACAGCAATACTGTACTTACTTCGCCTTATACGCCTCCGGATGTGCTGTAGGCGAGGCCTATCCCTCCTCAGCAGGTCCGACCACCTGCGCTGCAGTGAGCGAACGTTGCGGCGCAGGCGGTATAGCCTGTGTATCTCACGGCTTGCACTTCTGTAGGTGAGCTCTTTGTCTTGGTTAGTGGCGAACGCTTGGTCCCGCCACTTAACCAACACAAAGAGCTCGCCGGACGAGTAGCGTTTTGCCCTCATAGAAGCCATTTTGACTAGTCAGTGACGCACGTCGTACTTCGCACGATGCACGGCGTCCTCCTACTGGGCATGCGCCCGCCAGAGATGGAAATGCAACAGCATTACAGTAGAGTACAAATACTGTACCGACTGCAGTAATACAGCCAACTGCGCATGCTCAGTGATAGCAGTTATGAAATCACTATTCTGTGGTGCTAAATTGTACGGCACAGTCAGTTTTGAATATTCAGTACAGGCACATTCATAGCAGCACACTAGTTGTCCTAGCAGACGGGGGATGGTGTCCTTGGCAATGGTGACAATTCGTAGCATTTTTCAGGACACTAGGGCAGAGCTGACTGCTTACAGTAAATGGATTAACAAAGCTTCCTTTATTCTGGTAATGTGAGGCTCTTTGCTTGCTTTGGGGGAAGGGACCTGAAGCACTGTGTATGACTCTCGGCCCACTGGGCATGCACCAGAAATCCCATCGCAACCCTCTTACTGGGCATGCGCCCGCCAGAGATGGAAATGCAACAGCATTACAGTAGAGTACAAATACTGTACCGACTGCAGTAATATAGCCAACTGCGCATGCTCAGTGATAGCATAGCGCTACATGGCGTATGGCTTGGCGCCACAGATCCCATTGTACCCCCCTCCATTTCTAATCCATCGCAGATGGCTGACAGCCACCATAGCGACAACCGTGTAATACAGAGAGCTCTCTCTCATACAACGCTATTTTGCGCAGCAAACGCACAGTCAGCTTTGAACACAGAGCGCTCTCTCACAGACGGAAACCACTCTCAGACACAGTCCAAGGGACGTAGCCATAGTGCACAAGGCTGAGACCGCATATGCGTTGTCGCATGTTTGCGTTTTGCGGTTTTTGGGCGCACAGTATGTGATGCAGAGGCCTGTCTCACATTCTAGACAGTAGATTCACTAACAGTTTCTGCAGTTATGAAATCACTATCCTGTGGTGCTAAATTGTACGGCACCGTCAGTTTTGAATATTCAGTACAGGCACATTCATAGCGGCACACTAGTTGTCCTAGCATACGGGGGATGGTGTCCTTGGCAATGGTGACAATTCGTAGCATTTTTCAGGACACTAGGGCAGAGCTGACTGCTTACAGTAAATGGATTAACAAAGCTTCCTTTATTATGGTAATGTGAGGCTCTTGGCTTGCTTTGGGGGAAGGGACCTGAAGCACTGTGTATGACTCTCGGCCCACTGGGCATGCGCCAGAAATCCCATTGCAACCCTCCTACTGGGCATGCGCCCGCCAGAGATGGAAATGCAACAGCATTACAGTAGAGTACAAATACTGTACCGACTGCAGTAATACAGCCAACTGCGCATGCTCAGTGATAGCATAGCGCTACATGGCGTATGGCTTGGCGCCACAGATCCCATTGTACCCCCCTCCATTTCTAATCCATCGCAGATGGCTGACAGCCACCATAGCGCCAACCGTGTAATACAGAGAGCTCTCTCTCATACAGATCCCACTACTACCGTGCTTAGTGTGCAAAGTTGGAGCAGCATCACCAATGTCATCAGTTTGCGATGCAACGCTATTTTGCGCAGCAAATGCACAGTCAGCTTTGAACACAGAGCGCTCTCTCACAGACGGAAACCACTCTCAGACACAGTCCAAGGGACGTAGCCATAGTGCACAAGGCTGAGACCGCATATGTGTTGTCGCATGTTTGCATTTTGCGGTTTTTGGGCGCACAGTATGTGATGCAGAGGCCTGTCTCACATTCTAGGCAGTAGATTCACTAACAGTTTCTGCAGTTATGAAATCACTATTCTGTGGTGCTAAATTGTACGGCACCGTCAGTTTGCAGATGCAGAGCCCTGTCAGCCACTATAGCCACAGTATGAAATCACTATTCAGTGAAATACAGTACAGTACAGAGCCCTCTCTGGGCACTACAGATCCCATTGTAAACCCTCCACTGGGCATGCGCATGAAATCCGAGTGACGAAAGCGCAGACATTGACGAAAGTGTTGCACTATTGAAACACACAATCTGTTTGTAATGTCTTACTTTTAAGCAGCCTTTTAAACAACAACACTATAGCCTTTTAAACAAGTTTCACTATAGTGTCCAGAGCAGACAGTGACAAAAAAAAAATATACAGTACGGTATATTCTTTTCCAGGGATCGAACCCCGGACCATAATTCTACCAAAGTGATCACCTAACCACTAGCCCACACAACAGCTACAGTGAACCACAGAGAGTGGCCTCATCCTTGTGCACTCCTCCCGCTGCTGTTTTTTAATGAAAAAAAAAAAAATTGTCATACTGTAATGCATCCCATATCAGTGAAAGCTGTGCGTGCATCTCATTATTCTACAGTATCGGTTATACCATGACAACAACTCCGGCAACTTCTCTACTATTCAGTTACTGCACCGTACCGTATGTACAATATAGTATGTGCAGTGATTTGCATCCTGTTATAAGATGTTACGTACAGTACGGTACAGTACTACAGTATATACTGTATATGTATATTATGCGACATTAAAAATACAGTATGGGTTGTGCGTTCATGCAAATGCTGTGAATATGATAGACATTCAGTACAGTGGAGCACTCGCCACCCAGCGGTTAAGCACTATATTACACGCAATTACAAAAGTGGAGCACTCGCCACCCAGCGGTTAAGCACTGTATTACATGCCATAGCATATCCTTCGTTGAAGAATACCACGGTATTCCACAAGTCCATGGTGTGACTCAGAGGCCTGCATGCCACGCCACAAGTCCATGGAGTGACTCACGCCACGCCATGAGCAACAAAATAGCTGGGCAGATCTGTATTGTTTTTAAAGCTTATTAAATGTTTATTTTTATTATTATCTTTTCTGTGGGATTCTAAGTGTTTCTGAATGCACAGCCAATTATCTTTGACCATGTCTCACATGAGTTGATGGATAGGGTCCTACAGAGATTTGGGCTTGGTGAAATGTTTTGTATGTATGTTAACCTGATGTACCTTGATATTCACAGCTCGGTGTTGGTGAACGGCTGAAAGACTGACCCCTTTCCTATTCTTTCTGGGGTCAGACAAGGCTACCCTCTTTCACCTCTTCTTTTTGTTTGTGTTATAGAGCTCCTGACTGTATGCATCAGACAGAAACCAGAAATCAGAGGGATCATCGCACCAGGTCCTGATCGATGAGAGGCCAAGCTTCAGTGGCAAAGTTCAACTGCAGAAAGTCAGATGCTATGCTATTTGGGCAGTGGCATCTGACATCCTCTGCTCCAATCCCCTTTGCTGTCAAGCCACACTTCAGCAAAATTCTGGGAGTCTGGTTTGGTGACGAGGGTGCGACCCTGAAGTGGTGGGACGAGAGACTGGTGACAGTGGGACAAAATATTGGACTGTGGAGCCTTAGAGACCTTACCATCGAAGGGAAAGCACTTGTGCTGCGCAACAAGATCCTTCCCATTCTGCAGACACAGCGCAAGCCTGGCCACATCTTGTCACAATCTGCAGAGCCATCACAAGGGTACTGTTTCACTTCAACTGGGGGTCCAAAATGGATAGAGTTAAGCGGTCAGTTATGTACAAGGAGCCCCTCGAAGGTGGAAAGGGAATTCCAGATATCCCTACCATGCTGCGAGCCTTCTTTGTGCTGAACTATATCCGCAGGACTTTGTGTGAGACTTTAATGACTCCTACCTTTTTGGAGGGTCTTTGGCTGGGCAAGTGGGACAGCTCCATCATTTAAAACTGGAACACTCACTGGTTCTACCTGGATGTGTCCAAATTTTTGTGAGGGAGCACCAATTGAATGGAGTTAAACCTGACTTGTGGAAACCTAAGACTGTCCAGAAGCTCATCAGGGCACAGGATACAATGGAGCCTATTCCAGTGGTCCCATCAGCAACTGCCAAGCAGGTTTGGGAAAATGTGGCCTTCAAAAGGCTCACAAATAGACATAAAGACTTGTCATGGATGGCTATCCAAGGGAGTCTGCCCCTCAGGTCATTCATGCACTCCCGAAACCTATGCAGGTACAGACATTGCCCCTGGTGCATCATACATGAAGACACATCTATGCACTTGTTATGGGACTGTACTTATGCATAGTTGTTGTTAGATGCATAAGAAAATGAACTCAGATTCTGTGTGCCAAGGAACAGCCTTTTGTACTACTCGGTACTTTATGGACTATTTCCTGGCACCCACACTTATGGGGCAATTCAGGAGGCCTGGTGCCTTATGAACTATGTTAAGGATGCTTTGTGGCTTGCCAGGAACAGCCTCATTCTGAGGAGGTAAAGGATGTCTATTCAGGACTGTTGCAGGTTGATTCACAGCCTGTTAAGAGACTATTCCATCATGGACAGTCTGGATGAAGATGAGGATTAACCCCCCCTTCTTCTGCCCCTCTCCCCATGTGTAACTGTTCAACAAAGGACTGGGACTGTGGACCCCTTCCCCCTTTTTTACATTGTCTGATATTTTGTTGATGTGTTTTTCTATTTACTCACCCCTCCCTTATGTGTCTGTCTTTCAATAAAGCTATGGGCCTGTGATTCCCCCTCCTTAACTCTCTACCCCATAGACCTTGTTGATTGTTGTGTTGTTTAAGTATTGAATGAACAGTGTATAGCATGATGTATAATATAGGATGTTTTATGCCATATGTTTTGCAATGTATTATATTGTTTGTTTGATTATGTTTTTGGTGTATTGAGTTTAAGCTGTGCTGCGACACAGTACACTTGTATGTAATGGTTATGTATGTTTTTTGCTAACTGTACGTAAATAAAGACTGCTTTTTCAATAAAAAATGGGTGATCCTCTCCCCAAATATAGTCAGGTTCTCTCCTTTTGGGGAGAGCTGAAAAAGCCTTTCTTCTAGGGATGGCCATTGGTAGCACACAAACCATCTATGGTGAACCATTGATGGTTTGAACCCCCTTCATTATTATCTCTGCTTTGGGCATGCTGGGCTGTGGGACAATCAAAAGTTGGGGCAGAGCTAAGCTCTGTCTTACCACTACAAAAAAAGGCATAGGTTCCTGCTCATCCATTGATAGAATTCTCTGCCATCAATGGCAAAAGTAGTTGACATTGGCCAGCAACCATCGATGGTCGATGGCCATCCCTAGAGGAAAGTTAGAATATCTTCCTGTCTCCCCAGCAACAGTATCCCCAACGTTTGTACCCTTGCACATTTAAAAATATGAAACATTTGAAAAAAAACATGTTTGTAAGAGAGTGGACTTCAAGATTCTTCTCCATTTGCACCCCTGCGACCTAGTAGAACCCCACAGTGTCAGCACATACAATAAACCAGCACAAAACCCAGATATCACACCCCACACACTAATACAGATAGAATATGGCAATATTATTATTATTATTATTATTATTTCCTTTATTAATATGGCGCCACAAGGTTTCCGCAGTGCCTCACAAAGTAAATTAACAAATGAGCAAACTGGTAAAACAGCGACTTAAAGTACAAGACAATACAGAATAAGAACAATGTTTATAAACGTTGCTGCAGCGATCATAACACTCAAAAAAGCAGTAGGGCGTCAGCTACCAAGTGTTAAGTGCCCTTGTGGACAGTTTTGAGTAGATGATCATATGAGTGAGGGAAGGAAAAACACATAAGGGAAGAGGGACCTGCTCGTGAGAGCTTACATTCTATAGGGGGGGAGACAGACAGGGGTGACACAGATAGGGTAGACAGTGAGGAAGAAGCATGTCAGCAGCATGTTACGGCCAGGGTTTCTCGGCATGGTGGTCGGTGGGTATTACCTGTGAGATCACTATGGCGGGGTGTGTCTGGCAGTGGCGCTGGTGTTTGGCGAAGGGGTTTGGCTGCATGTGGTTCTGTGCGGGCACATTGTCATTCAGGGCTGATAAGGCCTGGCGGTGTTTCCATTCTGGTTGGCATGGACGCCACCATCTTGCCTTCTGACCATGTGATTCAAATGCTAAATCCTGGTGAGGCATGTGTTCCCTCCAGCCAGTCATAGCGCGGCATGGGGTATTTAGGAAGGCCCAGAGCCTTCCTTCATTGCCAGTGCAACGTGTATCTCAGCCTAGCTGAGAGGGGGTTCTCTGTGCTCACCTCTTGTTGCCTGTGTAAACGCTACCTGCCAGCCTACTTGTCAACTCCTAAAACCTGCTGGACTACCCTGCATCCTCCACTACCTTTTCCCCTGCCTGAGTGCCTGAGCCTGCTGACACCCTGCACCCTGCCTCCATTTCACTCTCAGCTGGACTCATTACCTCTGCTTGTATTTATTTCACTCCCAGCAGGACTCATCACCACTGCCTGCATTTATTTCAGCTCACTAACCTGCATACCGGACTGTTCTTATCTGCCACTTTCTGAACATTCTCCCGTTTTCCTCACTACAGTAATCAAGTGCACTTTAGTGCTAAACCTGGACTTTTTGCTTTTGCCATTCCCATGTCTTCTAAGCCACTCATTAAAAATTCTACCTTTTATTTAAATCTGCTTCTGTGTTTGCTCCTGTCACCACCCCCGGCCCACAACTAAACCAGAACATTACACAGCAGGTTAGGATGAAAGCTGGAAGGCTTTGAAGTAGTGAGTCTTAAGAGCCCATTTGAAGATTTGTAGAGAGGTGGAGTGTCTGATAGGGAGAGGGAGAGCATTCCAAAGGTAGGGAGCAGCACGGGCAAAATCTTGGATGCGGGAGTGGAAGGAAGTGATCAATAGGCAAGAGAGGTGGGATGCATTTATAGGAAAGGGGGCAAGATTAGTGTGATGTAGATGAAGGTGTGGTGAAGTGATAGGGAGAGGATTGTGGGTGCTCAGCTTAGTGGTTGGGTAGTAGGACCATTGTGGGGGAGAAAAGAATGAGAGAGAAGTAATGGGAGAGGAGAGAAGCAGAGGGGAGGCATACAGACAGAGGAGGGGAGAGAAGGGGAGGAAGAAGTAGGGCAGAATAAATGATTAGGTAGGCACTGAGTAAACTGAGAATTTGAAGAAAACATGGTCACAGTGTGGATGAGGTAAGAATAGTGTATGTGTGAGAACAACAGTGTTGAAGGTTTTTCAAAAATGCTGGTGAAAGAACACTGTTGGTGAATGCGTATGCTTGATGAACAAAGTATGGTTTTTCTTATTGAGGGGAATATATGTGCTTTAAAGTGTTTTGAAAATGAGTAATAAAAAAGAAGATCAAAGTTGTGAGGCTAGGCAAAAGCAATAGTAAATCAGACCATATATACAAGGTTTAGAGGTTACTTTGCATTGGCACAAATAAGAATTTAGGGCCTGATTCAGAGCCGCTCGTAAGCGGCAGTACGCTCGTTCGACGAACGAGCGAGGAAATGTAAATTCAACCGCTCGCTCGTAAGTTCGCTCGTAGCTAATCTTCCGCCCCAAAGTCTCTCAACTCCTCCTCTAGCTAACGAACGGGCAAAATTGCGACCGTCCATCTCCAAATTTGGTTGCAGAGAATGCTTGCACAAGTCCAAACCGGAAGTGGGCCTGTCAGATTTCGATTACCTGCTCGTTCATTCTGCATACATACTTTAATCGTTTCATGCCAATCAATATATTAATTAGCTTAATTGCTCTTCACATGTTTGCAATCCGTTTTTTTTTTCATTTTCAATAAACTTTATTCTTGTCCGTGTGTCATTTTTCCCGCAGAATACGTACGGTTTCAACAATGTTTAACTTTCTAAAAAATACATGTTTGAACCAATGATCCTATTGTTTTCATGTGTTTGTGATAGGCATATTTTAGATTTTTCATTTCTTTATTTAAATGACCTTACGAATATCACTGCATCAAGCCTATCATAACTCACATTATATTTTTTAGGCTGGAGGACACATGACTCATACAATAACCAATAGAATGGTTCCTGTTAATTTACCAACTACATTAGCCAATCAAATCTTTTTTCTGGCCTTTATTAAAACTGTTTGTTGTAAAAAAAACATTGCCATCATGAGAGCCTCCGCGTTTACCAGGCAGGAGCTTTTGGTCCTAACGGAGGTGATGGACCGGCGGATCACCAGCCAGCCTCCCCCCATCAGCAACCGCCAGAAGCGATCCGCCTATGCGGAGGTTCGCTGCCGCCTGCGCTCCTTCGGCTCACGCCAACAGATCGGGCAGCTAAAGCGCAGGTGGTCGGATCTGCACCGCCGCACGCCACACTTGCTGGCCTGTTTTTGGCAGCGGATAGCTGAAAGTAAGTATTTGTTTGTTAATTTTCCTTTCTTTTTTTGCAGCCCTATCTGCGTGTGCATCTTTTCTGTATAGCCCTGTTGGTAGTTTTTGGCCCTATCTGCGTGTGCATGTTTTCTGTATAGCCCTGTTGGTAGTTTTTGGACAGGCCTGCGTGTGCATGTTTTCAATATTTTAAATGTTAGAACATTTGTGTAGTTGTTAATTTGGGGCCAAACCCCCCCACCCCAAAAAAATACTAAACATTTTTCTCAACTCATTTAGGGGCTGAACGCAGAATCTGCCATCTCCGCAGGCACAGACGCCAGGCTCAGCCCCTCAGTCCGATGCAAAGCCCAGCAGCAACTCCCCAACTTTCCCCCAATTCCCCCTCCACCCCTGACCGGCTACTACCTGAGGCCCCTCCCTCTGGAAATTTGAGCCCACATCAAATTTCAGCCTCCACTCCACCCCCCCTTCTCTTTTCTTCACCCTCCCCTCCCCCCCCGATGCTTTTCATCGCCATCAAGCAGCTCCCAGATCTCCCCTCCGTGGAGCCTACAGCACTGTACCACCTCTGAGGAGGTGGAGGATGGAGGGCCTACAAACCCCCAATTCCCTATGACCGGTAGGTTTCCCTGTTATAAATTTGTAAATTTGTTTAGTTGACATTTTTATTTTGATAGACAATGTATTAGATTTTTACCAATGATACATATCACACATGTCCAAACACTCATACTTGGGTAGTTATTGTTTACCCTAACAAGGGTACTTCTTATTTTTTGTGGTCGCCTTTTTGTGTGTTCATTTGTAATTTAGTATTTCTGCCATCTTTGCATTTGCCAGTACTTTGTTTTTTTCATCACAACTGGATCTTTGTTTACACTATTTTTTTTGGAGGAATTGGTTTTTAAAACTTATAATGTAAGGTTTTTCTTTTTTTCTCTTTTTTTTTTCCACCAGAGGACCAGAGGCAGATGCATTGTATGCAGGAAGGTTTGGCCGCCTTGCGTGGCCACATGATTTCCATGTTAGTGGTCCTTGACCACATGGCGGCGGCCCTTCGGCGATGATTTTTGTTCTTTCTGGTTTGTTTTTTTCAAATTATTGTTTGGCAATTAAAATTTCTTTGTATTTTAATGAGTCTCATTCATTGTCTGAAACAATTACATTGTTTAACCTTCCATAAGTCCACTATTTGATCATGTTCTTTAAAGTAAGGTAAATTAGATTGTACAAAGTGCTAGGAAGTATGTAAGCTGCCACATTAAACACCTCACCATACCAATAGGTTATTACAAATTCAAACATTTTCTTGTTTTTCTTTGGGTGGGTAATGTAAATTTTTTACAAAATCAGCTTAGGCCTAGTTTGGCAAACCTACTGAATCAACATAATACCTTTGATGTTTTTGTTAAGCCACAAAGCATGTTCAAAGACTTAAACATTTCACACATTACAGGATTAGGCATTACGAAAGTTGGACTTTTTGCTGCCAGGTTACACGTGACTCGAATTTAGTAAAAAACAGTCTTTTTAACGTCAAACAAAAATTTAATACACACGAAACACATACAGAAAGTGAATTGTGACAAGCAATTTACACAGTGAAAAGACACTCCAAAAAAAAACCGACACCAAAAGCAAAAAACAAAATAAACAATCAAGAACTGATGAAATAAGTAGCAGGCCAACATAAAGCCACAAATGAGGCAATGAAATAATTGATTCCAAAGTTAGATCCAATGTGGCCACATGTACACAATTTAGTGGAGCAGGTAGTAGGCATCGTTTTGTCGAGGTGTGTAAAGGAAGACAAGAAAAGTTAAAAATAAATTAATAATTTCAAAAAGGAACATTACTATGGTACATGTCGACATTGTGTCAATTAAGTAAATGTTTGACAATAAGTACCTGAAAAATCTGGCCACCACATCATCGCGTATGGCCCCCCCACATACTGACCTCCGACCAACCTCGGGGGGGCCATGCTCAGGCAAGGCATCCTCTGGCTGCATTGGGACACCACTCCTTATGGCGATGTTGTGAAAGATCCCACACAGGACCACAATTTTTGAAACCATAACCGGCAAATACATGAGTTCGCCACCAGAGTGGTGGAGGCATCTGAATCGGCCTTTTAAAAGGCCAATACAGCACTCCACCACCTGCCTGGTGGCTCTAAGTGCAGAATTATACTCACTTTGTGGCCCTGGTGTGGGAGCCAAATAAGGAGTGAGCAGCCAGGGCGTGCAAGGGTAGCCACTGTCTCCTGTGAAAAAACAAATATAACAATCAGGATCACTGTGTATCAAGCTTTGCATTGGTTTCAACTAAAGGTCTCCACTTACCCAGAAGCCATGCATCACCAGCTTGTAGGTTGTCTAATTTATGCCAAATCCCTGATTGCCGGATGACGAATGAGTCATGTGCACTCCCGGGTAATTTTGCATTCAGGGACAGGATCTGGAGGGAGGCATCACATAGCACCATTACATTCAGTGAGTGATAGTGCTTGCGGTTCCTAAAAATTGCCTCCAGCCGTGCTGGAGGCTGAAGTGGTATGTGAGTACCATCCACAACCCCTATGATGTGTGGGAAGCCAGCTATTTGGTAAAAATTGGCCTTCGCCACACTAAGGGAACCCATATTCAATGGCATTTTAATAAAATGATGGAGGTGCTTGAAAAGGGCCTCCATCACTGCCCTCAGGATCCTTGAAAAGGAGGATTGGGAGATTCCGGCCACTATTCCCACCGTGGTTTGAAAGGATCCTGAGGCACAGAAATGTAACACCGCCATTAATTGGGTAAGTGGTGGTATTGCTGTAGGACTGTCAATTTGCAGCTCCAGATTACTCTCTATTAATGAGAGAGTGTCTATGATGTTTTGTGGAGGAAGATGGTATCGTCTTAAAACCTCATCATCGGGCATTCCAAAAAGGGTGACCACGTGTTCTATATATCTGGGGCCTTGCACGCCTATGCTGCCTACGTCTGGGACGAGGTTGAGGTTGGTCGGGTTCCGGAAGCATGGCCAAAATAATACGCCCAACATCAACCTGAAATGGTAAGCCAGGTAGTTAATGTTTGTTGAAAATGTAAAATCAAAAATATACTTATCTTTGCTGCAAAATCCAAAGATGCTTACATGCCGGGGTATTGTCATGAGTGCAACAACCTACATTTCCAATTTAGAAATTCGAGTTAGAATTTTTGGGGGACAGATTGGAATCTTAAAAATTTGGCAAATGCGTTAAAAGATAGGGGGGAGCACACATTATTTTGAAAATGCACCCTACATTGAGTGGCCAAACAAGAATGCCCTAATTTATACTAAAAAAAACATTAGTGCGCTAAATAGTTCGCTTTTTTACATGGGGAATAAGGAAACATTAGTGCGCTAAATAGTTCGCTTTTTTACATGGGGAATAAGGAAACATTAGTGCGCTAAATAGTTCGCTTTTTTACATGGGGAATAAGGAAACATTAGTGCGCTAAATAGTTCGCTTTTTTACATGGGGAATAAGGAAACATTAGTGAGCTAAATAGTTCGCTTTTTTACATGGGGAATAAGGAAACATTAGTGAGCTAAATAGTTCACTTTTTTACATGGGGAATAAGGAAACATTAGTGCGCTAAATAGTTCGGTTGGTTTGTAGATCCCTTATTTTTTCAAGGAGTTGTAAAAAATACTTACTCAAAAAATAACCAACAAAGAAAATAACCGCAAGAAAAAAAAAGCAAACGGAAAATCCCCCCCAAAAAACAAGAACCAACTACAACCAACAATCCGCCTCAATCCACTAATCCCGCCAACAATCCACTACTACACATGAAACCTCCAACAATCATCACCCGCCACCTCGACTCGAGTCGCCAAAAGCCATAAATAGTCTTTATTTTCCCACTCAAATTAAGGACGGATCATAGGAGCGCACAATCAATGATGCAGACGAATAATAAGGACGCATGTACAAAAATACGTCACGGAAATTCACAAACGGCCTGCTGTAGTTCAAGTTGTTGTGCTCAAAATGGCTACAGACCAGCAAAACAATGGCCAAGAGGCGCCCGGTAAGTATTTGTCTCTTTTGGATTAAAGGATTATTTAGAACCCGAATTTAGAGAAAGATTGACATCTAAATTTAAACAATGTTTTTGAAAAAAGGTGTTGAGGATGCCATGGAAGAGGCTGCTGGGCCGAGTAGGCCAACAAAAGAAACCAAAAAAAAAGGCAGCCACAATTCACAAGAAAGGAGATGGAGGTTTTGGTACAAATGTGTGTTGACACCCTGCCACAGGCAGATCGGAATATGGGTGCAAGCCAGAAGTGGAAAATGTGGGCGGAGGTAGCCAGTGCTGTCAATAGGATGGGTGAGTTTGAACGTCTACCCCGGAATGTCAAACGCCGGTACGTAAAAACTACATTTTAAAAAAAAGTGGTTACAGGGCCAAATACTGCAGGAATAATGCAAAGTTTTTCACCCACAGATGGATTGATTATAAATATCGGCTGAAACAAAAACTGTCTGAGAGGGCTAGGCATGCAAGGGGGACAGGTGGGGGTCCCACCCCTGTGTCATTGGAGCTTAATGACTTGGAAGAGCTGGCACAGGGGTGTGTGCAGTATGAGGAGGTGTTTGGCGTGTCCAACATGGATACGGACATGCCAGACTTAGCGGCTCCTCATGTTGTCCCAGGTAAATGTTGTTATGTTACCAACTCTGAAATGTGTTTGTGACAATATGTAGATTCTAATGTTCCTCTTTTCTCATTTTTCTCACAGAGACACAGGCGGATGAGTCTGCTCCAGAGGGGAGCCTTGGCCGCAGAATTTCTGCTGGCTCTGCAGGGGAGGAAGCAGTAGATCCGGCTGGGGACCCTGCAGAAGCCAGTCCAGGGCAATCACCCTCGCAGGCAGTGGCTCTCCTCATGGATCTCAATTTTAAATCGGATGACCACACGGAGATTCTGCTGAGGATGGACGCCAGTCTGCTACGGGTGGCGGAGGCCATGGAGCAAAATGTTGCGGCCAACGTGACCATTGGTCAGGCCCTGGTGGAAAATACCAGGGCCAACATCCGAATTGCCAATGCCCTGGAGCAGCTCGTTTGCCAGCACATGGTGGAGCCGCCCTCCCTTCCTGCCGGAACATCAGGAACCTCCACCTCTGGCACAACAACAACCATCCCTCCAAATGGGCCTAGCCCTCTGCCTAGTCCAGAGGCCCCAACATCTGCCTCTGGACAGGCCAGCCAAAGGACATCCCGGACCCGGTCAGGCTCCCACCCTACCCCAGCCAAACGGGGCAAAAAGGACTGGCTAATTTTCCCACAATCCCTCTGTGCTTGCCCCATATTCCTTAAGGGCGAAAACTTCCCTCTCCTTTCTGAATTGTTTTTAATGTGTGTTATTTTATTTTTGCCAAATGCCACTATTGTTGTTTTTTTTTTTTTTTGTCAAAATCTGTGACGTTAGCCAGAACTGCAAACTGGCAAATGCACATGAAAATATAAAAATGTGTGTTAAAAATAAAAACAATTCAAAATCTGCTCCATTGTATTGTGACATTATTCTAAAAATGTTTTTTAGGTAATCCCGGCCCCCCCCAAAAAACAAACAAAAAAAACATTAATTTTAATTCAGATTCCAAAGGGTTAAAAACCTTTTAGGAGTTTAAAGGAACACTTTGCCAAAACAAAATGGATGCGAAATTTCCGTGACCATTAAAAATGTTGCTAAAACACAAACATGATGACAATATTGTTGCAATAACACAAAACCAAAATTAAAAATCCCCCCCCCCAAAAAAAGAAAAAATGGTATGCTAATTGATTGTCTAATCCAGGAATTAGCAGCTGAGTATTTCACCTGCGTACGGTTTTGCGCTACAAAAAAAAAAAAAGTTGCTAAACACAGTACAAACACGTTTTCAATTCTAAGTTGATTGCTTTTCTGGCAAGAAATGATAAATCGATGAAACATCAAAGAGGCACGGGAAGGAGGACGAGACCATCGACATTGTGGTAGTGTATACCAGACCACAAGCTGTGCGAGCAGTTTGAACGGAAAGTGGATCAGACAGTGACGTATGACTTGTTCCGATCACATTTGCCGTTCGCATGAGATAATTTAGGGACGCCCACAAAATGCCTCGACACGCCTGCATTTTCCCATCTCCACCCCCGTCACCGCCCAAAAATGGCCTGTTCTGTCAATCACATTTGACATGTCACTTCCTGTTCGCTATTCGACGAACGACTAAAAATAATCTCGCAATCAGCCGTAAGCACATGCGCAGTGTAACACCGGCGCATGCGTGGTTTCACAACATCGGAACGCTACGAGCGTACTGCCGCTTACGAGCGGCTCTGAATGAGGGCCTTAGTTTTTTGTGAAAAAAGAGGCAGCACACATAGTAGCAAGTGAAATAATGTCTTTGCAATGATCAAACAAGGAGTTCAGTGTTGCATGTCCTGGTTATACATATGTATAATAAACAGTAAATCTAGTTTTTGCTTATATGCTTTTGACATTTTTTATTTAATACTCTAAAAGCAGTTTTATTGCAATTCACCAGTTTATGTATTTATATAAGAAATATTTAATTTTTTTACATATATATATTTCTTTTTTTGGGGGGGGGGGGCTTTAAATTTGCCCTTTGCGCCAAAAACCCTAGTTACACCTCTGACTGCCAGGTATCGTTTCTGCATCTTATGTGCCAAAAATGGGTCTTATTCGCAAAGAATGCACCAGCAGACTGTGTTGATTAATTCGATATGCGACACTTGTATACCTGTGTGCGACTGAGTCTCTAAATCTGTATACAAAGAGCTACAATGCAGTGGCTGCAGCTTTTTTCATTCCAAACTCCATTATGCTTTATTTACAGACTCAGGTGCACACAGATATACAAGTGTCTCATATCACATTAATCAGCACAGTCTGCTGATGCTTTCTAGTCACATCACATTGCGACTTAGACACTTTTTCAGAAAAAAATAAAGATGCCCAATGCTACCAGAGTAGCACAGAACCAGGCTGCTCACTTACGCCAGGCAAGTTGTGCTGTGTGGCGTTTTGAGGCTACATGTATAAGGACACATCCAGTGGCGTAACTATGGAGGGTGCAGGGGGTGCGGTTGCTATGGGGCCCGGCGGCTTAAGGGGCCCGCCGGCCCAGCGATCGCACCCCCTGCACTTTCCATATGCCGGGCGCCCGCTGAGATTGTGTTACCAGCGGACGCCCGACTCCCACTCAAACCCCCAGCGGCAGCCGGAGGACGGAGCTCACTCCGTCTTCCGGGTCCCGCAATGCACTATGGGAGTGATGTCATGACTCTACAGGGGGTCACTACTGGGGTCTCACTACTGGGGGCAGCTACAGGGGGTCGCTACTGGGGGCTCACTACTGGGGGCAGCTACAGGGGCTCACTACTGAGGGCATTACAGGGGGCTCACTACTGGGGGCAACTACAGAGGGCTCACTACTGGAGAAAGCTACAGGGGGTCACTACTGGGGGCAGCTACAGAGGGTCACTACAAGGGGCTCACTACTGGGGAGGTTACTGGGGTCCCACTACTAGGGGCAGCTACAGGGGCTCACTACTGGGGGCAGCTACAGGGGCTCACTACTGGGGGCAGCTACAGGAGGTCACTACTGGGGGCAGCTACAGGAGGTCACTACTGGGGGCAGCTACAGGGGATCACTACAGGGGGCTCACTACTGGGGGCAGCTACACAGGGCTCACTACTGGTTGCAGGTACAAGGGGCTCACTATTGGGGCATTACAGGGGGCTCACTACTGGGGCAATTACAAGGGGCTCTCAACTGGGGGCATTACAGGGGGCTCACTACTGGGGGCAACTACAGGGGGCTCACTACTGGGGGCACTGCGTAAGGGGCACCATTACAGTGGGCATTGCATAAGGGGCACCATTACAGTGGGCATTTAATGTTTTAGGGGAACTACTGTGGTTATTGTGTAAGACCTAAGTTAGGGGGGGGCCCTTAAAAATGTTGCTATGGGGCCCAAAAAGTTCTAGTTCCGCCCCTGGACACATCACTATAGCACAATAGGTGCAGACTGCAGGAACTTTAATACTAGGTGCCAGGAGTGTAATTGAAGCAGGCTGTTTGAGATACTGGAACTAGGTGCTATAGCCAGTGGTGGTTTTAGTGGCGGGCAAGCAGGGCTATTGCTCAGGGCACTACAGCCTAAGTACGCATCCGGGGTGTCCCCGCCGGCACTGTCTAAAGAGATGGCACCCACCTGTGCTTGCCTGCCTCCTGTGCCCACCACAGCACTGCCATTTCCCTCTCATAGTTCATCACCCCCCATGGCATTCTGGGAGTCCCGCAATTACATCACTGGGGAGAGGCAACTTACCAGGACACGGAGAGCTTGTTCCTGATTTGGATTTCCATGCTACTCTTGTGTTATATACTGCTGCTGTTTCTTCTGTTGATGAGCTTGGCTTGTTCTTCAACTTTTTCTTGGCCTGTCTCTGGATTACATTTTTGTTTGCTGCCAGAGCTGACCCAGGCTGTCTAACTGTGTTTACCGGTCCGCTGTCACACTTGATCCAGTCTGCTCCTTGGAATGTACTTTGCTCTGTTATAGCCATAAGAAATTTCCATTGTGTTGCTTCCTTGTTCACTGCAACAGCCAGCTATGCTAAGACTTTTATTTCATTTAAGTCTACCTTGGAAACTGTTCATACACCAATTTACTCTTCACTGTTAATTGCATTGTATAAACTGCTAATCATCACTATTCAAGTCTTCTAGTACAGACGTTTTCAAACTCGGTCCTCAGGACCCCACACGCGTCACGTTTTTCAGGTCACCTAGGAGGTGCACAGGTGTATTCATTACTTACTGACACATTTTAAAAGTTCCACAGGTGGAGTAAATTATTTCACTTGTGATTCTGTGAGGAGACCTGGAAAACATGCACTGTTTGGTGTCCTGAGGACTAAGTTTGAGAACGTGTGTTCTAGTATATCACTGTGTTTTCAAGTACCGTGTCATCCTAATTTTCTGAAACTATTCATATCTATTTCTGCAATCCAGATTATGTAATTTGCTGGTAACGTCCTGATACTAACACAGGGCGCCTCCAAAGGTCTTGTAGAGAACATGCAATGGTGGGTCAATCTATTTTGGACTATTTGGTCTATTATGTTTTGAGTACTACCCAAAGAGTAAATATAATCAAAAAAGAAGTTATGTCCAAAAAAAAAAAAGTAAATTATCTCCTGAAAATTAAAGAGCAACCTCAATATAGGACCACAAAAGTCTCCATGACAAACACCTCATTTGTGGAGTAAGTTTGTTTCAGTAATAGTGGTAGTTGCGCCTCTGGAAGCAATTTGAAGAGTATATTGAGCCTTTGAAAAGACAAAAATAGCGTTTGACCTCAACTATAAGTATGGTAGACTATAGAGTCAACTGCGTGTGCTAATAAGGTTGAAAGCTGCAATGAACAACAGCTTCCATTCTCGAGTTTTGCCCTCATTTATGTGTAAGATCTTGCACAATGAAATCCTGGCTGCAAACTGTGTCTGTAGCATGGAACAGTCACATAGCACTGCAGGGGCTCCGGGATTTGTAAATAATAAGGATTTGCTGCTAAAAACACACACAGAGCATTTTGGTTAAATTGGTCGGAATGCCGTCCAAAAATGTATGTGCTCAGCTAACTGAACTAGAAACACCTGAAAGATATTTTCCCTGAAAAAAAGAGGCTACTACAAAGCTGTCCCCTTATAAACAGGGGTGTATGAAACCTCGAGGACCAGACCAAATTTCAGGCTTAGGAGGTATGCCAGTTTCACCTAGGATATTTTTACATTTATTTCTTGGATCTCCCTGGTATAATATTTTTATAGCAGAGTTGTGGAAATTTATTTGTTTTATTTAATAAAATAAAACATAAAATGTAAAAAAAACACACCCCTTCTATGAATCTCCATAGAGATCAACACAAAAATGTGCATTAAGGGCCTATTATTTATTATGGAACTTCCCTGACAAATAAGAAACATATTGCATTGTTTAATATGATTTAGGACAGCACTGTATCAAATGAAATGACTCTGTAATAGGGTAGCAGTACCCTATTGTGGCTTATCTATAATGGGTGCAGTGTGTGCAGGGCACATGGGCCCCCGGGTCCAGGGGGGCCCCGTACAGCACACACTGCACCCATATTGTTTTTAAACTTACCTGTCCGAGGTCCCACGTCGGGTGTCACTGCTGCTCAGAACACCGGAAAAATGGCAGCCGCAGCCATTTTCTGGTGTTCTGCGCATGCGCAGTAGACTCTAGGCACTAGAGTGTGCCCAGAGTCTACAGAACGCCGGAAAATGGCCGCCGCATTTTTCCAGCGTTATGCGCATGCGCAGTAGACTCCGGGCACACTCTAGTGCCCGGAGTCTACTAATGCTTTGGTGGCTGGCCAGCCGCGTCAGTCGGCTGCCAGCCACCAGGGAGAGAGGAGGGGGCCCCACATGAGGAGTGCACACGGGCCCCCTCCTCTCTTAAAACGCCCCTGATAGAATGTATTACAAATAAAAAAGATCATAAAACAAATCAATAAAATGCTTAAATGAACAGAGTAATGAGAGCGAGTATTTCATGTATAAGGATCCAATCTTTAAATGCGATGTGGACAAATAATATATGATCCAAAATAATCAATGTAGCGAATAATAATCAAACTTAATATCCAGAGGAAAAAACAACATGACAGTAATGGTTTACCAGTAAGAAGTATATACAGAGATACTGGCTAAATACTTCAGAATGATGTTAATGCTCCTGTGAATGTAAATGCCTGTGTCCTTCGCATGATGGCGGAAACCATCCAGGAAGGTTAAATGAACACTGGCAGCATAGTAGAAGTTCTCCTCCCAACTATTGTAGGGCACCATGGCTGGCAGTCTAAGCCCTCAGTGAGGTCTATTTACTAAGCTTTGGAGAGAGATAAAGAGGAGAGAGATTAAAGGGTCTACTACTGCTAAGCTTTGGATGTAGGTAAAGTGAATGGAGACAAAGTACCAGCCAATCAGCTCCTAACTGCCATGTCATAGGCTGTGTTTGAAAAATGACAGTAAGGAGCTGGTTGGCTGGTACTTTATCTCCGTCCACTTTATCTCCATCCAAGGCTTAGTAAATAGACCCCAAAGTACCAACCAATCAGCTCCTAACTGTCACTTTACAGGCTGTGGGGTCTATGTACTAAGCCTTGAAGAGAGAAAGTGGACAAAGATAAAGGGCCTGATACAGAGTTGGGAATAGAGAGAGAGATAGCACTTAACTGTGTACCTGGACAAACCATGTTGCAATGCAAGGGGTGTAAATACATCATTTTTTTTTGCATGTGGGGTAAATACTGGCTGCTTTTACATGTAGCCCACAAATACTGCACAGCTTTATTATTACTCTACAATTTAGATCTCAGTTTGGACCATACTTGCCTACCCTCCCGAAATGGTCGGGAGCCTCCCGAAAATCTGGTGTCGCTCCCAACCCCCCGGAAGAGGGGGCAAGTCTACTGGCCGGCACAGCCCACCTGCACACCCCACTTGCGTCCGCTCCCCCCCGCCGGCGTCACCACTTACCTGGTCAAAGTGACTGGGTTGGGGGAGCTGATGACGCGATTCGCGCTGAATCGCGTCATCGTGACCCCGCCCCCGGCTACACTATGCTGATAATATATGCGTTGAGAAGTGGGGGCGGGGCCACAATGACACGATGATGCGGCCACGCCCTCTGTTCCACCCCAAAACTGGTCACGCCCCCTTTCCCCTTACTGTTGTACTGAGCTGGCTGCCTCCTCCCGGAAGAGGCAGCCAGTTTGTCGGCAAGTATGGTTTGGACACCTCCCTCCCAAATCTAAATCTCTCTGCACATTATAAATCTGCCCCACCTGCAGTGCAGCATGGTTTCACCAAGATGATCAGTTGAGAGAGATATCTCTGTATTCCCAACTCTGAATCAGGCCCAAAGTACCAACCAATCAGCTCCTGTTATTTTTCAAACACAGCCTGTAAAGTGACAGTTAGAAGCTGATTAGTTAGTACTTTATCTCTGTCCACTTTATCTCTCTCCAAGGCCTAGTACATAGACCCCTATGTTTGAAAAATGTCAGTTAGGGGATGATTATTACAGAGATTCTCCCTTTTGTACAAATTTATGTCTGGAACATTTTGTCCATGGGAATGATGCGTTCTAGAATTGACCAATCTTTTATTAATATGCAATTCCCACAATTTTTTTCAAGAGCAATTACAGAACTATTAGACAATATCGGGGATATGTATCACACTTTGGGGACAGCGATAAAGTACCAACCAATCAGCTTCTGTAATTTTACAGGCTGTGTTTGAAAAATGCCAGTTAGGTGCTTATTGGTTGGTACTTTATCTATTCCCAATGCTTACTGAATAGATCCCACACAATGGGGTAGATGTATTGTGCCAC
The DNA here is from genome assembly GCA_031769625.1 of Taudactylus pleione. Taxonomy (NCBI): domain Eukaryota; kingdom Metazoa; phylum Chordata; class Amphibia; order Anura; family Myobatrachidae; genus Taudactylus; species Taudactylus pleione. The sequence continues at coordinate 60,456,331 of JAUIMM010000200.1, read as the reverse complement.
TATAACTCTTCCTGCTGCGCCTCTTTACCGAGGCGAAATAGGAAGCACTACAGATGAGATGTATGAACACCCCCCCCTCTGACGATCCCTACCTGAGTCCTCAGCGCATCAGCCAAGTGCTGATACACTGTGTCTCCTTCCCTGGCCGGCTCCAATGGGCATGTGCAGGATATTGTGAGTATTTCGAGAGCTCGCGTGGAGCCAGCAGCCACCGCAACAGGGACTGTGCTGTCCCTGCTCTGGTGATAGAGCAATGATAGTTACTGGTGTTGGAACGGTCAGATAATGACAGGGGTGTAATTTACCAGTCAACCCCCCCAATAATACATGGGGGATAAGCGGTATCAGAGCACATAATGTGCTATGATACCACTAAACCCCCATATTGCCCCTTCATACATCTCCCCCAATGTTACCACTCTGTTGCGATTGATGTAAATTGATTCTATACAAAGTGCAAATGGAGTAAACAGTCAGAATCTTAGGAAGCTGCTACAACGTCGATATAGATTTCTATAGCTCAGTCCTTTGAAATGCTGCCCTCATCAGTTGGTGAATTTCTCCATATAGCATCATCACAGTACACATCTCTGTACAGAGGCTGTTTACTTAATCCCATCAGTCACTGCCCCATTAGAGCTCACAGTCTATATTTTCTACAACACAAACATTAGGCTTTAATTTTTTTTAGGTGCTAATTAACCTACTAATATGTATTTAACATTACATCAGTGTAGAAATGGGTATTATTAATGAATTACTAATGCATGTGATCTTGCATTGCTGGAGTGCATGGCTGATCTAGTTCTGGTCACCAGATATACAGAAAACCCAGTGGCAACACCAAAATGAAAGTAAGACATTTAAAAATAATAGGATTGGTAGTAATGTACAGCAACATATTCTGTAAAATATAATAGCATAAGTCTCTACGATTTAAGTGTATGCAAAATGAAAAAATGAAAACATTTGACTTGATAATTCATTAAAAATCCTCCATTTCTTAAAATTAACTATTCTCAGATCTTGTGAGCCAACCTTATTACATTGTAATGTATGTGAAGGCAACAGGATAGAGTTATGAAATACTTCTTATAACTTCAAGTTTTAACTTCTCTAAATCAATGACAGTATATGTGCCATAAATAGCCACCCTCATGGAATGTATGTGTGTTTATAAACAATACATGGTTTATTTATTACTATGCTATGATGGAAACATATTCTATAGACAGTTAACACAGAGATAGCAACTCTTTAATCACAGCAATTTATCAATAAAAGTCTACCAGGGTAGCTGAGTGATCACCTGCGTTCTGGCTGGCAGTGGTAAGAGGACACTTGCTGCACCAGCCAATTTTGGGGCCTTCTGTGCATGCGTGAGCTGCCTTGTTAAAATAACAAAATATATATTTTAATTTACAGTTACGTTTGAAAAAAGGCTCTATTTAAATAACAAAAGTATATTTTTCTCTGCAGACCATCTGCTACAATATATATATTCTTATGTACCGATAGAGAAATAAGGATTGTTGCAGTACATGTACCACCGCGATCTTTCTTAAATAGGCTTACTTTGGATGTAGCCAGCACAGACTGACAACAGCGATTCCTGGCAACAGCTACTGCCAGCCGAGTGGCTTCTTAAACAGGAAAAAACTCTATCTGTACTTAGGGATTGTCACCTTATCATGAATAGTTCCCTAAGGCACATTAATACCCCTTTTCCACTGACCTGAAAATCCCGGGTTACTGCACATGAACGCACAACAACCTGGGATATGTGTCAGTGGAAACAGCACCATCTGGGTCCAGTCACCTGCGAATCCTTCCTGGGTACCTAGCTGGGTTTTTTCCCAAAAAAGACCAGGGTGAGCTGCAGTGGAAACGGGTAACCCGGGATGTCCGACCTGGGTCCCATTTACAGCATGGGCAGAGACACATTCTGGTGCAAGGAGATCATGTCAAGCGCCGGCACTTCACCCATGTGCAGTGTGAACGGCACTGATCCTGGAATAACATGGATTGGTGCCATGGTGGAAAAGCAGTTTGTCACGGTTTGGAACTGTGGGCCTGATTCAGACCCGCTCGCGAGCGCTGAGCGATCGCAAGCGGGTCAATGTTGGCCCAGTGAGCATGCGCACGACGGAGGTGGCTCCTTCATGCGCATGCGCAAGACCCGGATAGCGAGGTGCAAGCTGTCTTTCTGGGTCTCGCTACAAAGGGGGCGTGCTGTCGATGTTGAGTGCCAGTAAGAGCAAGAAGGCCACTGGGACTTGCGGCAATGAGACCCTACCACATCGCAAGTCCGATGGTCGCGATGGTCTTGACCATCGCGACCATCATCCTGGCCGCTCGCACTGGCTGTGGGTGGTCACCCACAGCTATGCGAGCGGCCAGGAGGCCGCTCTAAAAATACAATAGGCGGGCACTGATTCAAAGCGAGCGCTCTGAAAGAGAGTCCGGCACTGAATCAGGCCCTGTGTTCCAAATCCTGGGTCTGACCCAGGACTTTAATGGAAAAGTGGTATTACTAACATTGTATTTTGGTGCCAGATTTGCACTAAAACACTGCAGCCAATCAAACACCTGCTTTTATTGTCTAACTGACTGTACTCATATAAATGTTAATTACAAATTGGTTGCTGTAGTTCAGAACAAATGCTACACCTAAATGCAGTGTTAATAAATGAACAGTATCCTATTAAGTGAAAAGATTATAAATCAGGATTAAAGGGCCTATACATAATGCTAATTATTGGGGTCCAAACGGACTGCAATAATTAACATTCTAACTCGCCACGGACACCGGATCAATTCATCATTGCTCCGGCGCGGTGATAGCTGATGCAAAATCAGCTGTCCCCGCGAGCGGCTTCACTGCATCTTTTCGGAGCAGTGATGGGAGTGAGTATGCATGACCTACAGGTTACGCATGTGCACAAGAGCTCCAACGTGCGGCAGAAGAAGCCGGACAGGGGCTGTTTCGGATGCCTCTTCGCAAACCTGGACCTCCTTCCATAGGGAAGGAGTGGGTTGAGATCCATATGCAGGAGCATTCGGATGGAGGATACTACAACACTTAAGCTCCGAAGATATTGTATTTTCAGAGCTTAATGAATTCTGTAGGAGTTATCTGTGATGCCAGTAGGAGACACCTGTGGTATCTCCTGTTTTACCTTCTTGATGAATGGCCTGCTAAACATTTTCACCTGCTTTTATAAAAGTTAATTGATGATGAATAGGCTCCACAATGTGGCAAGATCCCAATTATTTGTTAACAACAGCTTCTCTCGCTCTCTCGCTCGCTCGCTCACTCGCTCACTCTCTCTCGCTCTCTCTCGCTCTCTCTCCTTTTCTGCCTGTCCTGTGTATAACTATAAGCACAGATGATTTCAATGGAGTTTGACAACCATTATAAAATGGATGGTGACTTTATACAAAATGGTAAGGCCTCTTTACTGAGTGAAGGTGGAAGTGAAGGTTTTACAAGGTATATATATCTTGGTTAAAATAAATTGTAAGTGCCCATGTACACCGTGGGACTTAAGTTCACCCCCAGTAAACGATAGGCCATCAACTGGTCCCATGGCCAAAAAGCTGGCTGCCTGAATCCCCAAGGTGCTTTGTGCCTCAGGTGCTTCCTGGTGTACTACACTTAGTAAATAATACCAGTGCACAGAGTAAGGCAGGCTGTACTAGTCATATCATGTTTTCAGGTAGCACCATTTTCTTTTTGTCCTACCCTTTTCACAAGGACAATTTTTATAATCCAGAATAATGGCAATATTTATTTCATATTTACTACATTTACACTCAGACTTCACTTTGTCATGTTTTTTATATACATGTATGTGTAATGTTTTTGTAGTGTTTAGGGGAGACCCTTATGGGCAACCTGCTACTCTTTGTTTTGAGAGGAGTTGAAGGAGTTGAAGATTCAGGACCTCATTCAGAGTCGGTCGTTGCGGCCGCTCGGTCTTAAGGTAAAAGGGGTTGGATATGCAAAAGAAGCGCTCGCAAGTTGTGTCATTAAGATGGGATCATTAGCTGGACGGGCGAGGGGAGGATGCGGCCGTAAGACTAAAAACATGCCCCCTTCTTGTTCACAATACACGTCATCTCTGGGCATATAAGGATTAATCGAGACCATTGGGAACCATCGGAGCTGGTCGCAGAGTTTAAGGTTGACCATACCCTCTCTTAAGCACTACGATCAAGTCAGTGTAAAAACCTCCCATGTCACATGTGCCATGACACTACTTAGTTAATTATTCACTCCCATAAAACGCCGTTTGCATAGTCAGGCACGCCTGTGTTCGGATCTCCACTCCCCCGTTCACAAGCACCTTTCCCTGTTACCACCCACAAACGCCTCATTCTGTCACTCAAACTAACGACCTGGCTGTGTTCAAGGAGAGAGCAATTTCTGATCGTAATAGCTAGTTTGCGCACGCGCATTGCAAATTTTACACATGCGCAGTTTAGCAAACATCGGTGGCGTACGGCCGAGCGGCCACAATGACCAACTCTGAATGAGGTCCTCAGAAAGCTTAGGCTGACCTCAGGGAGAAAGGGGCCCTCCTTTGCTTTGGTGAAGATAGAATTGAAGACCCAGATCAGCTTAAAGGGTCATATGGCTCTGGGGAATTTGGAAACCTGTTGAAAATGGAGTGCACTACAGTGCAAATGCCTTGCTAGTTCCTATTGAGAGGCTTCATTCCCTAACGAAGATGGCCACCGAACCAAATACTGCATATGCACGCCACCATCTTGTCACAGTGCAGTGTACCAATTAACTCCAGTGGGACCTGTGATTTGCCTGCTCAAAAAGTGTTTCCAGAGTGATCCTTCACTGCTACTTGTATCCTGTATACACTTACCTGCTGGTGAGCTGTATGATACCCCGCTCAGCTCCATACTACTGATGTGTATCTGAGTGAGTACTGCAGTATCCATCAATTCTTCAATTAACCACTTCACTGGTTAAGTAACTAGGCTGTACTTAGCTTTAAGGTTTTCCGTTGGTGTGTACAGTTACTCTGCTCCATCCTTAAGCTTGAACACACCATTATCCAACAAGAACATGGCTTGTTCTCTTTTGGAAGATCTGAACAATCTAACCCTCTGTGCTGTCACTACTGTCAGGACTGCGACTATTTCAGTACATAAAGATAGATTACTTTTTCCAAAGTTTCTTTGTGGTCATTAGAGGAGCTATCCTGCTTGCTGGCGTTCTTCACATACAGTGAATAGAGAGTTAAAGTGATCATCTGTTTCCAATGTGTTGTCAGGTTGTGGGATTCCTAGATTGCTCATTATTTCAAACCTGATTCCATTTGGGTCACATGTTCTGAACTTCCTATGGATCACAGACCTCTAGTATAAAGCCTGTTACTAACTGTGTCTTAGTGTCTGTGCAACGTTACTTTCAGGTCTTTCTTGGACTCCTGCCAGATCCCTGCTGAGCCTGTGGGTTGCTGTGGACTTTGCTATATCTCTGCTCATGTTCCAGCTAATCTGCTGATGCCAGATACCAGGCGCACTGCAGAGCTCAGCATAGCCATTGCCTAAGTATTGCTTTCTGCTCCACTGCTGTGGTTTCACCTTTTGCTGCACTATTTTCTTTACCTGTTGCCTCTCACTCCTGTGGACATCGATTTCATCTTCATTACAGTTGTCAACTGCACCATTACAGGCTCAACCCTGTTTGGGGACCACACCGCTTCGCAGGGCTCAACCCTGCTTCAACCTTCATTGCATCGCAGGGCTCAACCCCGCTCCAGATTCTAGTTACACCGCAGGCCTCAATCCTGTTCCGGAAGCACACCGCTTCACAGGGCTCAACCCTGCTCCGACCTCATCGCATCACAGGGCTAAAACCTGCTCTGAGCTCACCGCATCACGGGGCTCAACCCTGCTTCAACCTCACAGCATCACAGGGCTCAACCCTGCTCTGTCTTTCACCGCATTACAGGGCTCACTCTGCTCCGGATCTCCATCACTACAGGGTTCCACCCAGGTGAAGCTCCTCTATACCATCCTGAGGTGTTAGCCTCATACTGGACTTGGGGTTCCCTACCATATTTACTTTTCTGTGTTAAAGACTATATGGGGGGTTTTCTCCTATACTCGTTATTGCTTATGTAAACCTCAGTGTTGTTGAGACTTTATGTGAGACATTGCTATTATATTTCTCCTGTGAATAAATGCTATTTACTTTTATTCCATGCTATCGAGATTTCATGAAAAGGTCATTCCTAAAGCCACCCCAGTTTATTGTGCCTAATAGGCCTGCCTCCTCCCAGGAGTCTCAAGTGTCGGCAGCTGTGACAGTTTGCACAGACCTAAAAATGAATCCGGATCTGGAACAGGCTACTGGGGTACAGGTGCTTCAGGGTTGGACCACTCATTTGGAAGTACAGGAAAACACTCAAGTTCAAGTTTTGCAATGTCTACAGGATCTTTCCACACTTCTTGATAAACTTAAGATTCCTGTTGCAAGTGCATCAGAGGTTTCTGCTTCTCATTTACATTTACCGACTCCTACCTCTTATGATGGTAATCCAAAAACATGTAGAGGATTTCTCAACCAATGTGAGATTCATTTTGAATTGTTACCTCAAAGTTTTACCACCTCTCATGTTAAAGTGGCTTATATTATGTCATTACTGTCTGGTGCTGCTCATGAGTGGGCCTCTCCTTTATGGGAGAGAAATGATGGCTTAAAGTCTAATTACCAAGCTTTTGTTTCTACTGTCAAAAGGATATTTGACGAACCTGGAAGATCAGTGGACGCGTCTGTGGATATTTTGCGAGTAAAGCAAGGAACAGCTCCAGTTGGTCAGTATGTGGTTCATTTTCGAACTACAGCTGCAGAACTTAAATGGAATAATGAGGCATTAAGAGCAGCATACTGGAATGGTCTCTCTGAGAGACTTAAAGATGAGGTGGTGACTCTGGATCTTCCTGAGAATTTGGATGAGTTAATTTCATTGACTATTAAAATTGATCTGCGTATGCGAGAACGAGGGGTTCAGAGGAGTCGTTCTAAGTATTCTAAAAGTTTTCTTCCCCAGTCTCACTCTTTTCATAGTACACCTGATGAGCCTATGCAAATTAATAAAGCTAAATTGTCTGAAGTTGAGAAGCAACGTAGGAGGCGTTCTAATTTGTGCTTGTATTGTGCATCCTCAGAACATTTCTTAGCTAAATGTCCAATAACGCCGGGAAACGATCGTCCCTAGTTGATGGAGGGGAAGTCAAACTAGGGGTACTTTCTAAAGTTTCCCCCAGAAAGGATTGTTTCATTTCTGTGAGTGAGAATTCCTGATTTCAATTCTTCATGTCAAGAGTTTTCTGCATTGCTAGATTCTGGAGCAGCTGGCAATTTTATTTCATTGTCTTTGGTTCAGAAATTAAAAATTCCTGTTGTCAAATTAACCCATTCCTTTTCTCTTTCTGCAGTTAATGGGACTAGAATTTCTAATGGATATGTTACGCATCAAACAAAGTCTATGAAGTTGAGAGTAGGAGCTTTGCATGAAGAAAGTTTAGAGTTTTTGGTATTAACCATTTCTATGTATGATATAATTCTTGGTTTACCATGGTAAACTCTTCATAACCCTCATATTGATTGGACTTGTTCTCAAATTATTTCTTGGAGTCCTAAATGCAAATTAAATTGTTTGATTCCTGTGGTACGATTGGCTGAAGTGAAAGTAGATGTTCCACCTTCTCTCCCACAGCCTTATCATGAATTTGCTGATGAATATCCTTTGCCTCTCATTACAGAATTGTTTGACAGAGTTAAGGGGTCTCGTCTGTTTACTAAACTTGATCTAAAGGGAGCTTAAAACTTGATCAGCGTTAAAGTGGGTGATGAGTGGAAAACTGCGTTTAATACACGAGATGGCCATTATGAGAACCTCATCATGCCTTTTAGTTTATGTAATGCTGCTGTGGTGTTCCAGGAGTTTGTGAATAAAATTTTCCGAGATATACTTTATCAGTTTGTTATTGTTTATCTTGATGATATTTTGATTTTTTCCAGGAATCTTTCTGATCACCGTACCCATGTTAAAGAGGTATTTAGTTGTCTTTGAGCTAATAAACTTTATGGTAAGATCTCCAAGTGTGTTTTTGAAGTCCCAGTGATACCCTTTTTGGAGTATATCATTTCCAGTTCCGAACTTCAGATGGACCCTGAGAAGTTAAAGGCTATTCAAGATTGGGTTTTGCCCACTTCATTAAAGTCTATTCAGAGATTTTTAGGCTTTGACAAATATTACAGAAAGTTTGTCAAAGCGTTTTCAACGATTGTAGCTCCAATTACTGCTATGACAAAAAAAGGGGCTAATCCCAAAGTGGGGTCCCCAGAGGCATTGGATGCCTTTCAGACTCTCAAAGATGCATTTTCTGTGGACCCCATTCTAGTTCAACCTTATGTTGAGAAGCCATTTATGCTAGAAGTGTATGCCTCCACTTATGGAGTTGGGGCTATTTTGTCTCAAGTGACTGCAGATGGGAGAACAGTGTCTTGTGGATTCTTTTCACGAAAGTTATCTAGTGCTGAGAGTAATTACTTCATCGGGGACCAAGAGTTGTTAGCTATTAAGTTAGCTTGGGAGGAATGGAGATATTTATTAGAAGGTGCAAATTATCCTGTTACTATTATTACAGACCATAAAAATTTGTTGTATTTGAAAACTGTCCATTGTCTGAACCCACAACAAGCTTGTTGGACACTATCTTTTTCTCATTTTGATTTTGTCCTCAGGTATTGTCCAGGTTCTTTGAATAAAAAGGCAGATGCACTTTTACGCTCAATGTTGGAAGAGAAAGAACAAAATGAGGATCAAAGCTACCCTATAATAAACCCTTTGGTTTTTTCTTCAATTTCAATCTCTCCTGATCCTCCTCCTGGGAAGATATTTGTGGCACCAGAGTTACGAGGTAAACATCTTTCCTGGGCTCATAATTCTTGTTTCTATGGACATCCAGGGGTTCGTAAAATTTACTAATTTTTGCAACGTTCCTATTGGTGGTCTTCCACGAAAAAAGATGTCCAAGAGTTTATAAGTTCTTGTTCTAAGTGTGTACAACATAAGTCTTCCCGGCACTCTACAGTTGGTCCTCTCCATCCACTATCCTTTCCCTCCCAACCATGGACCCATCTTTCCATGGATTTTATTACAGATCTTCCTGAGTCTAGGGGGTGTACATTTATTTGAGTAGTGGTGGATTGTTTTCCCAAGATGGCTCATTTTTGTCCTTTGGCTCGAATTCCATCGGCCCCCAAATTAGCACAAATATTTATCAAAGAGATATTTCGTCTTCATGGACTTCCTTCTGAGATAGTGTCTCATCAGGGTGTCCAGTTTGTTGCTCGGTTTTGGAGGGCTTTATGTTCATCATTGCAAATTAAATTACAGTTTTCTTCTGCATATCACCCTCAGTCAAATGGACAAACTGAAAGAGAGATCCAGAAGTTGGAAACCTCTAGAGAATGTATATTTCTTCTTCTCAAGATGATTGGATGGATTTCTTGCCTTGGGCTGAGTTTGCTCATAACTTTCATTATTCATCTGCTACAGGTGTAAGTCCTTTTTTCACCAATTCTGGTCGGCATCTTCGAGTTCCTGAGCTTCAATCAATTCCTACAGTGGATGTTCCAGCAGCCAAGGCTACCCTCCACCATTTTTCTGGAATTTGGAGACAGGTACATAAGTGTCTTAGGAAAGCCTCTCATAATTATAAAGTCTTTGCTGATAGAAAACATTCGGCTGTTCCTCAATTCTCTGTTGGGGATCGTGTCTGGTTGTCTACTAGAAATCTTCGACTTAATGTACCTACTATGAAGTTTGCTCCCCGGTATATTAATCCTTTTTGTATTATAGAAATTGTCAACCCAGTGGCATGAAAGTTACAGTTACCTCCAACTATGTGTACCTAACTCCTTTCATGTCTTCTTGCTTAGACCATTGATTCTTAATTGATTTCATGACAGCTTGCCTAAAGTACCTCCCATAACAACTGCTCGAGGTGTAGAGTTTGAGATTGATAAGATTCTGGATTCACGTAAGCATCAAAATCAATTACAATATCTTGCAGACTAGAAGGGGTATGGCCCGGAGGAGAGATCTTGGATTAAAGACTCTGATGTCCATGCTCCTTAGTTGATGCATAATTTTCATGCTAAATTCCCTTTAAAACCCGGTGGGTTTTAAAAGGGGAGGGGGGTACTGTCAGGACTGCGACTATTTCAGTACATAGAGATAGATTACTTTTTCCAAAGTTCCTTTTTGGTCATTTGAGGAGCTATCCTGCTTGCTGGCATTCTTCACATACAGGGAATAGAGAGTTAAAGTGATCATCTGTTCCCAAGGTGTTGTCAGGTTGTGGGATTCCTAGATTGCTCATTATATCAAACCTGATTCCATTTGGGTCACATGTTCTGAACTTCCTATGGATCACAGACCTCTAGTAACATCATGAAATGAGAGCTCAAAATACAACTTATTCAATACAAACACCGGATGTCAGCATTGCCAGGACATTATTCACTGGATTCTGCTTGCTCATTGTAAGAACTTAACATTATACTTGCTAAACTTTGTCCTAGCTCTGTGATTACACATACCTCAAAGCCCACTGTATTCTGCACCAATTTCCGTTTTCTTCTTAGAAATAATGTCTTGTTACCTAAATCCTATGCCCTGCCACATGTAACCTAGCTTCTAACAGTCTTTCACATTCATTTTCTCCACCTATTAAATCCTCTTTTACTCCCCTCAATAATAAACATTTGTTATTGTCACGTGATTTTCTCCACTGTATTCTCATGTGATTTTCTACAAATCTCCTGCACTGTCACTCACATTCATACTTTATTCCTTCTTCCAGTTTTCCTCCCCCTAACCACCTCTGCCACACCATGACCATGCTTTCTTCCACCCTCACTCAGTGTCTACCTAATCCTCTGCTCTGCCCCTTTCCTCCACCTTTATCCTTATCCTTTTCCCCTTGCCTCCTTCACCTTCTCCTTCCCTTATCTCCCCTCCTCTGTCTGCCTTCCTCCCTCTCCTCTCCTACTACTACACTTGCATTCTCTTCTAGCCCACCATGGTCCTACTACCCCACTGCTAATCCCTCCTCCAACCCTCCTCTCCATGCCACCTCATCCCACCTCCATACACATCTCGTTAAGTCCCCTCCCTACTCACCACCTAAAGGATCCCTTCCCAGCATTGGTGACTGCACAATCTTTCCACTCTATTCATCTCAGTCCCCCAAATCAATCTCACATACTCTTTACAGTAATCCTGAAAATCTCATTCACATCTCTCCCACAAACTCTGTCCCTTTATCCTGTGCACTCTGGAATGCCAGATCAGTCTGTAATAAACTGGTTCCCACCCATGACCTTTTCATCTCCAACAACTTGCATCTCCTAGCCATTACTGAAACCTGGATTTCACCTTCTGACACCACTTCTGCTGCAGCTCTCTCCTCTGGGGGCCTCACCTTCTCTCACACCCCTCGGCCTGGGTGTCGCCATGGTGGTGGTGTTGGCGTCCTTCTATCCCCTGGTTACACCTACCAACTTATACCCCCTGAACCATCCCTTACATTCTCCACATTTGAGGTTCATACTATACGTCTTTTCCAACCAGTACACCTGCGAGTAGTTATCATTTACCGTCCCCCTGGCCCTCCCTCCAAATTCCTTGACAACTTTGCTTCCTGGCTCCCTCACTTTCTCTCCTCAGACCTTCCCTCCATTATCTTAGGTGACTTCAATATTCCAATTTGTATCCCCGCTGAACTCTCTGCTTTCAAACTCCTTACCCTCACATCCTCATTTGGTCTCTCCCAATGGACCTCCTCACTCTCCCATCTGAGTGGGCATTCGATTGATCTGGTATTTACTCACAGTTGTGATATTTCTGATTATTCCAATTCCCCCATTCCCCCTCTCTGACCACCACCTTCTCTCTTTTAACTTATCCCTCTCCCCTTCCCCCCTCTACCTCCCAAGGCCAATATCACTAGGCATAACATTGAGGCTATCGACACCATATCCTTTTCTTCCCTACTTGACTCACTTCTCTCTCCTTTGCTCTCTCTCTCCTGCCCTGAACAAGCTGCTTCCCTATACAATACTTCCCTTACTTCTGCTCTGGACTCTGTTGCTCCGGTGATCACTACTCACTCTCGCACATCCACACTTCAACCCTGGCATTCCAAATGCACCAGATTTCTGCAAAAGTGTTCCCGAACTGCCGAGCGACAGTGGAGAAGGTCATGCTCTAAGGCAGATTTTCTCCATTTCAAATTTATGCTCTCATCTACAGTGCTGCCCTTTCCCTCTCTAAACAGTCATTCTTCAAGCACCTCATCTCCTCCCAGTCCTCAAATCCACAGCATCTCTTCACCACCCTGGACTCTCTCCTCTGCCCACCCCCTCCTCGCCTGCCCTCCTTGCTCTCTGCCCTTGACTTTGCTTCCTACTTCACATCTAAAATTTACTCCATACGTCAGGATATCATATCCCAGCAGTCCTCCAGCACTACACCTCCTCCTTTCCCAGGTCATCCCTCCCCTTCCATTTTACCTACACTAACATCATTCTCCCCTGTATCTGGAGAGGAAGTCATGGCCCTTATCCAGTCCTCCCCCCTTCCACCTTCCCCCTTGACCCTATCCCTTCACATCTCCTCCGCTACCTCTCTCCCTGTGCCTGTTCCCATCTTGCCCACCTCCTCAATCTCTCCCTCTCATCTGGCACTGTCCCTTCTGCATTCAAACATGCCCTTGTCTCCCCCATTCTTAAAAAACCTACTCTTGATCCTAACACTGTCGCCAACTACCGAACCATCTCTCTCCTCCCTTTTGCATCCAAACTCCTTGAGCATATTGTCTACAACCGCCTTACCAGCTTTCTTTCTCCCACTCCCTCCTTCACCCTTTTCAGTCTTGCTTCCATTCTTTCATCTCCACAGAAACCGCCCTCACTAAAGTCAGCAACGACCTCCTTGCTGCCAAATCCAAAGGCCACTACACTCTACTCATTCTCCTTGACCTTTCTGCTGCTTTTGACACTGCTGCAAATCCTTCACTCCCTTGGTCTTCATGACACTGTCCTCTCCTGGCTATCCTCCTACCTCTCTGATCGATCCTTCTCTGTCTCTCATGGCCTATCTTTCCCCCCACATCCTCTCACAGTAGGTGTTCCCCAAGGTTCTGTTCTTGGACCACTCCTTTTCTCCCTCTATACATCCTCTCTAGGTAAACTCATCAGCTCTTTTGACGTCCATTATCATCTCTATGCTGATGACACTCAGATCTACCTTTCCTCCTCTGACATCTCTCCCTCTCTCCTCACTCATATCTCCAACTGTCTTTCTGCTATATCTTCCTGGATGTCCCAGTGATTTCTTAAACTTAATATGTCTAAGACTGAGATGATCATCAACCCACCCTCCCACATAACCTCACCTCCCACTATTTCTTAATCAGTTGATGGCACAACTATCTCCTCTAGCCCCAAAGTGCGCTGTCTTGGAGTTATCCTGGACTCCTCCCTCTCCTTTAAACCTCATATCCAGAACCTCTCACAGTCCTGTCATTTCCATCTGGATCAGACCCTTTCTCACCCAGGATGCTACTGAGACCTTAATATACTCACTGGTCATCTTAAGATTGGATTACTGTAACCTTCTCCTATCTGACCTCCCCAAATCCCATCTCTCTCCTCTCCAGTCTATCCTTAATGCTGCTGCATGGCTTATCTTCCTCTCTAAATGCTCTACATCTGCCTCCCCTCTCCTACAAGCCCTCCACTGGCTTCCCTTCCCCTTCAGAACCCAATTCAAGGCTCTCACACTCGCTTACAAAGCCCTCACACACTCCTCTCCTATTTACATCTCTGACCTCATCTCCCTTCACTTTTCTGTCTGCCCTCTTCGTTCAACAAATGCACACCACCTCTCATGCCAACTGATTACTTCCTCCCACTCCCGCCTCCAAGACTTTGCCCATGCTGCTCCCCACCTCTGGAACTCTCTCCCTCTCCCCATCAGACTCTCCACCTCTCTACAATCCTTCAAAAGGGCTCTCAAAACCCACTACTTCATCAATGCTTTCCAGCTCTCATCCTAACTTGCTACTACATGCTCCCTCCTCCCTGTCTTTCCCATCTGTATCATGCCTGTCTGTCTGCCCCTCCCCTTGAGAATGTAAGCTCTTGCGAGCAGGGCCCTCTACCCTCTTGTGCTTCTCCTTACTTTATGTTCATCTACTTCTTACTCACCACTAGGACACCTAACACTTGGTGCCTATGCTTTGTTGCTTATGTGGGTGTTATGGCCACCTATGTATCAATGTATATTATACATATCCTTGTCCTTAATTGTATTGTATTTACTATAAGTCACTTTTTGGTTATGTACCTTGTAAGGCGTGTGGGACATTTGTGGCGCCATATAAATAAATGATAATAATAATAATAATAATAGTATAAAGCCTGTTACTAACTGTGTCTCAGTGTCTGTGCAACATTACTTTCAGGTCTTTCTTGGACTCCTGCCAGATCCCTGCTGAACCTGTGGGTTGCTGTGGACTTTGCTATATCTCTGCTCATGTTCCAGCTAAACTTCTGATGCCAGTTACCAGCCGCACTACAGAACTCAGCATAGCCATTGCCTAAGTATTGTTTTCTGCTCCACTGCTGTGGTTTCACCTTTTGCTGCACTATTTTCTTTACCTGTTGCTTCTCACTTCTGTGGACATCAATTTCATCTTCATTACAGTTGTCAACTGCACCGTTACAGTTATCATCACCGCATCGCGGGGATCAACCCTGTTCTGGATTCTAGTCACACCGCAGGGTTCAACCCTGTTCCAGAACCACACCGCTTCACAGGGCTCCACCCTGCTTCAACCTTCATTGCATTGCAGGGCTCAACCCCGCTCCGGATTCTAGTTACACCGCAGGGCTCAACCCAGTTCTGGAACCACACTGCTTCTCAGGGCTCAACCCTGCGTCAACCTCATCGCATCACAGGGCTCAACCCTGCTCTGACCAGCTTGTGTCATTTTTCAAACACAGTTTGCAAAGTGACAGTTAGCAGCTGATTGGCTGGTACTTTATCTCCGTCCACTTTATCGCTCTCTGAGGCTTAGTACATAGCCCCCTTTTTGCTTTTCTGAGAGAAGAACAAAGGGTCTGGGCAGACAGAATGGTATTGCCTGGTCCCTAATGCAATTTTTACTATTGGCCTAGAGGATATTTCACCCCATAGATATGAGGGATCTCTATTGCAGCATGCATTCTAACTTTGTCCAGCTTTTGGTGCACTCAGTTAACTGCACCAGAAGCAAAACTAATATAGTGGGTTGGGTATGGGATGCCGGCGCTCGGGATCCCAGTAGGGTTAGGATACCGACACTTGCAGGTCAGTATCCTAAACCTCCTCCTCTCCCTAACCCTAACCCTCTTTCCCCACTGCCTAAACCTAACCTCCCCCTAGTGCCTATACCTTACCTCCACCCCACACCCTAAATCTAAACCTCCCCCCATAGTGCCTAACCCTAACCCTCCCCCTAACCCCAGTACTTACCGTTAGGATGCTGGAGGCGGGATTCTGCCAGTTGTTGGGATTTCGGCACCGGCATTCCAATGGTCAGTATTATGACCGCATCCCAGTTTAGTATGTGAGCGATTTTATTGTTACAACCAATATGTGCCTATACTTCAGAAAGTTTACCAACAATACTTGTTGATTTATGTAAAATTAAAGATGAAAGCCAACTGAAAAAAAATGTTAAACAATATAAAACATCTCACTCAGGTTGTAACATCAGTTTATTATAATTAGAATATGCCTCAGAGAGATAGAAGATTGCTTTGTTCCTCAGAATCAGCACAACATCCTTGATTAAAAATGAGACTCCTCTCCACATCGCCTGCACTCTCTGATCCTCCAGGCTCCTTCCCAGGCCATCTGCTCCACACCTAGTTACTTCGGAGTCTGCTTCCTCAGATGCTGCAGAGATACAGGCTGTTCAGATCTAGTAAAACTATTTAATCATTCAAATATTTACAAATACTAGATAAACTGTTTTATGTATTCATTGATGTACATTTTTATTTAAATATAATTGTTTTATGTTTTTGTTTAATATTGTTTAATAAAACTGTGTTATGGTTTTACACTGCTGTGTATTAGCAGAGTAGCAGTAGTGTATGGAGATCCAGAGCCTATTAACTTGAGAATGCTGAGCCCATAACCTACTAGCAAAGTATCGGTAGGAGTAATGGGATCAAGAGCCTATTAACTTGAGACAGCTGGGCCCATAACCTATTAGCAGAGTATTGGCAGATGTATGGGAATCCAAAACATATTAATTTGAGACCGCTTGGCCCATAACCTTTTAGCAGAACTGCATAGTAGTGTAGTGTGCTGCAGTGGTGCTGGATGTAGTAGTCACCCAAGCAATTTACCCTCCAGGAGGGAATACACTGGGAATACACAGAGCTGGGTCTGAGCCACCAGGGAAGAGGAACAGCAGGCAGCAGGTAACTGTTGGCTGGGCTAGACAGACACGAGTCAGGCAGTGGGGGGGCTGCAGGTGAAGTGTGGGTGGTGGAGCTGAGAGACACAGGAGCTTGGGGAATGAAGATGAGAGACACAGGGGCTGGGGAATGAGGATGAGAGACACAGGTGTTGGGTTATGAATATGAAAGACACAGGGGGTGGGGAATGAAGATGTGAGACACAGGGACTGGAGAATGAAGATGTGAGACACAGGGACTGGAGAATGAAGATGTGAGACACAGGGGGTGGGGAATGAAGATGAGAGATGCAGGGGCTGGAGAATGAAGATGAGAGACACAGGAGTTGGCAGGGTTGGCAACTGAAATCTTGGAGCCTGGCACACTCATGTTTTTGAGGACCTCTCCCAGTAGGTACATGCAGGTTAGCCATTGGCTCATCCCTTGTGTCTCTCCAGCCTCATCCCCAACTGTATCTCTCAGCATTATCCTCATCTGTGTTGCACCAGCCTCAACCCTAGTCTCTCAGCCTCATCCTCACCTGCGTTGCTTCAGCAACATCCTTGTCTCCAGCCTCCTCCCCTATGTCTCTCCATCTCCAGCCTTCCACTCATCTCCCATGTGTGTTTCAGCATCATTATCCCACCACCCGTCTCAGTTTCATCATCCCCCCGTATCTCTCAGCTTCATTCTCCACCCTGTGTCTCTCAGATTCATTCTCCACCCTATGTCTCATAACCTCATTCTCAACACCCCGTGTCTCTCATGCCCCACCCTGTGCCCCAAAACATGAGTGTGCTGGGCCCCAAGATTTCTGTTGCCTGCCCTGCATACAAAACTGTGAAATGCTTTGTTAATACATCACTAGAGATTGGAGACAAGATATTGAACAACACGGTATAATTATTCACGATCACCATACTCAACTTATTAAAACTGGAGAGTCTGACACATTCTGTGGCTGGACTTGCGCAGGACTGAGACTGCGCTGAGGACCGGTTATCTTTCAAAACTCAATACTATCATATTATAATCTGTATTAGCCATTTTTACTGCATATGATCGCATTAGGGAGGCCAATCTCGGGATTTGGGCCTAAAAATGGCCAGGATTTAATCCTCTGATCCTGGCATTGGTCATAAACATTTTTTATTTAAATGCCGGGCAGTACTGAGCACCTTCAGCAGAGTGCTCTGATGCTGCTCGGCTCCAAATTCCCCCGGCTGTGTGCATTGCGCAGCATGATGTGAGGACAGGGGTCATGCTGCACAGCCCTGCGCCGACTGGAGTACCCACCCTTCTACATGACCATGCTGTTAGCGTCACCGCCTGCCCACTGCCCTGTAAGTCACTGTGGGGGCTGGGCGAGGAATTTTTTTTTTTTTAAACAAGGCTAACCCAGGTATCCCAGGGAATCTCGGGATAGAGTTTTTTTCAATCCCGAATCCAGGAATTGAAAAATCGGCCTGGGATTGGCCTCCCTAGATCACATAGAGGTACTAGAGGAAACTTGCAATGTCAGTACTATCGAAAGTGGCTTATATATGCACAGCCATGCACCGCAGTGAAGCCCGGCAGCACGTTCCCCCTATAGAGGTGAAAGCGAAAACTTGTGATGTCAGAACTACAATAAATGGCCAATATGTGCATAGCCAACAGCAAATTGCATATAATTGAATTCCCCTGACAACCTTTATTAGGTTAGTTTAGTAATGGCTTTAGTAGCAATTCACTGATATATATAAAGTTATGCTAGGTTACCCATATATCTGATAAATATTTGAATCTAAAATTCTTAAGGCACAGCGAATGGTGTAGCCCATAGTGATGATGTAGTGACAGTCTTCAAGGTTAGATACATGAGTATATACTGCTACATTATCTAAGTCCTTGATTCAAGCGATTGTTTGTCATTGCACATGCGTATAAGCAGCACTGCGCGTGTGCAGCGATTGCATTGAAATTACGGATGGGAGGTGGTAACGGGATGGTCAGGAAAAAAAAGCAAGTGTTTGTATGTTTGAACGCCTTGTCATGGACATGAATAAATGAGTCACTGCAATTGCATATGCAGCATGAGAGCCCTCTGCGTGTCAGGAGCGCAGCCAAGTCTGCAGCTGGTCATACCTGCTGCAAGGGCAAAATGGCTGTTTTATATGCATCTATGTTACCAATATTTACGCAGGCAAGCAATGTTGTATGCAGATAAGAAGGCAGCAGTGGGCATCCCTATACTTGGATGATCTTTGGGACTATTAGCATAATTTAGCTGCTGCATTACCGTCTGTCTCTGAACCTGAGTCCAGTACATACAATGGATTCTAACTCCCTCCATCTTGTCCAGCTCTATTTGTTTTTTCTTCCACCTGGATTATTGTTTATGGGCCATGAGATATTGGACCAGTGATATTTCATGAGGTGTAGCAAGGTCACGTATAAGTCAGTCAGTGCAGTGAGCTGCATCCCATGTGTACTGTGTAGATCTTATCAGTACAATGGGATTATCTTGTCTCTGTTTCTCATTTGGTACACTAAGGACCTCATTCAGAGTCGGTCGTAAGTGGCCGCTCGGTCGTACGCATAGTGATCGAGAATGTGATAAAAAACCAATCGCATGGCCGGGCGATCACAACCAAAGTGACGCCCATACATGAACAAAGCACCTCCTCTAGCTAACGAGTGATAGCAGCTAACGATCAAGTCGATCGTTGTCAGTCGTTGTCTGTCACTGTATGTTAATTTTCTTCTGCTGGTTGCGGCCACTTGTGTTGTGTGCAAATTACATAAAAAATTAACAAAAAAACACATAGAATAAGCCATCCCCATGAAATATATTTATTCTTATTATTCTCTAATGCAAACGCAACTGAATCAATTACAAGCCAATTAGCAGTGTTATTAGCAACAACAAACGATTATTAGCTGCTTGCATTGTGTGGCACAAAATAGAAACATCAAACATAACATCAGTCACATTCGATAGTATCGATTGTACTCTGGTGCTTGAGAGAGCACATACCCAACCTCAAGCTGTACGATCAGCCAGGCCTCTAACCTGCTCGCAGAGTGACGTTTTACTACTTCTGGCCTTCTATGTTGGTCGTAGCAGGAAATTTATGTACGCCCCTAAAACGCCCTTAAAATGGTGAGGAACGCCTGCGTTTTTAGCCCACCACCCCCGTCAACACCCACAAACGGCTTTCATGTCAATCAACTCTCGGACGCCTCTTCCTGCTCGTAAGCCATACAATCAACAGCATTTTGGATCACAAGGTCTCGTATGCACATGCGCACAACTAACCGTATGCATGCGTGGTTTGAAAACATCAGATGCGTACGACCGAGCGGCCGCTTACGACCGACTCTGAATGAGATCCTTTATGTGGTGAACCATAGTGAGTCCCTCAGATCATTTATAGGAGTAGTGTCTACCGTTTTTGTGAAAAATACTGAGCTACATGTCAACTTGATCCAAATTAAAAACGCAGAGCGGTTTAAGATCTGATGCTGATAAACCTTTCTGGAACTTACTGTTTCTCCTGTTTTGTTCTAAGATAGAGATAGGAATTGAGATGAGCAAGGGGATGTTAATAACTGTTTTAAATAAATAAAGTAACTTTGGGAATAGTCATTGTCTTGCAGCTGTTGATTTTATATAAAGACATTACTCAAAAGGGAACCACATATTAAAGTTATGTTGAATTTTATTGAAGGTGTGAAGTAAGTTAGATAAACACTCTGTTAAAGATATTGGGTTATATGGATTTAACAAAATAAATTAAGTATGGACAGATTTTTCGGCTGTTTAAATATGACTATTTAGAAATTGTAATTTTCAAAGAGATACATGAACAATCAATGAATGCAATTGAAAGATTTTTCAGAAGTAAGTCACCTTATTAATTTTGGAGTTTTGTACCAGTTAATTAATATACAGTATTATAAGATGTTTAAAGTTTATTTGAATGTTCACTATATGGTCTGAGCTGTATATGTTTGAAATGAACAGCCAAAATAATAATAATAATAGTAGGTTTAGCCTACAGACAAGCAGAGAAGCCAAATCAGTTATAAAGCAGAAATTTGATTTGAAATTAGCACATCAATTAAATTTTTTTCTGGTTTTGGAAATGTAATTATTCTAGACTGTAACATTTCTCTTGAGATAAAAAAAATTAGATTTGTTGTTTAATAATTACAGGAAATTATCCATAGGTGTCTCCTTGAAAACGTTCTAGTATTGAGTAATGAAACCATGCAGGGTATGTGTTTTGTTGGCTTTTAATCTATTTACCTTTATTACCTTAATCTATTTACATGCTGCTGAAAGCTTATACCTAGACCAGAGAGCACTTAAAAAATCGAAATCCTCTGGTGGTAGCGATAGTAAGTGAAAGTGTTAGTTTAAAAATGAATAAATCTTAAATTCTGATGGTAGTGGTATGTGGATTATCCTTAATATTGTATAGGTTAATGCAGTATTCAGTAAATACAGTGGCATGACTTCAGGATTATTAAGGTCAGATTTACCCATGCTGTGAGCAACAGTGCTAAGGTTTTTTGCTGTCTTGATTTATTGTCTTCTTTGTTGCTCTTAAAGTAGAATTTAAAGTGTGGTTGTTGAATTGTTAGTGAAATGCAACATTTAAGCAGCTGAAGGGGTATGTCCAATTAGAAGTGAATTTTAAAAAATCTCACACAACAGTGTTTTTTGTGCAGATGCAAGATTTTTGGTATACAATTGGATGCAAGATTCTTATTTTCTTTTGGGCACCCAAAATTTAAATAATGCAATTATTGAAATAAAAAAAAATTATTGCTTTATATATTTTTTTCATTTGCTTAAAATTACCTCAAAATCACCTTTTTCCAATTTTTTCTTTGCTTTAAAATTTTTCATTTGAAACTAAACAAAGAAATGTTTAATTTTATAATTATTTTGCATTTTTGCTGACCTAAAATTATCCTAAAGTCACCTTTTTTCTGTCTCTTTTTGTTTTGCTTTTCTTTTTATTCATACAAAATAAGTTTCTTCTTTTATTATGTGTTTTATTTATTGGGGGTCTGGCTGACTTTCCCAAGTTTCACATAAGTATTTAAAACACAAAACAAAACAAATTGCATCAGATTTTAATTAATCAGATACTGCGGGTATCAAGAGTGTACATAACCATGGTAATGAAAAAATGGGCACCATATGCATTAATGGTTTTGCCGCAAAAATCATGCTCTCAATTGGTTAAGCCCTTATGAGTTTAGAACAGGATTTTGTAGTAATTTATTTGCCAAATATCTAAATTCTGGATAGCTCACTCTTTTGTTTTATACATTCTGATAATTAAATAAACCCATCAATACAGCTTAATAGGAATACCATATAAAATAATTAATAAACTTATATATATTGAGACTTTAAGATCATATAGTATACTCTTTAATAATTTGTTTTGCTCTATTGTTTGCCTCTTTAAATTATAATATATATAGCTATTTAGTTTCTAACTATTATGGTGAGTTAAGTTTATTAATTGAAAAAGCAAAATTGATGGGGTCAAGATATGACCAGTGCATTTTATGTAGTCAGCTTTCTGTGAATATGAACTCTACTACTGAAAGTGAATTGTGTGTTTAAGGAAGATAAGTTATGTCTTATACAGGGAGGAGTGCTGAATCCTCATGGTATAATAAATGCCAAACTTTTTCATGAGCTTTGCAATGGCAAGAGGTAAGGAATTATGAATCTAGATGTGATTGGGGTAAGAGATACTGATCTAATATTTTTTTCAATGAGAGTGTTAAATGGCCTAATAGCTGAACATAGTGTACAATTATAGCCTCAAAATGTGTTTTCTGAATACATACAATATTAGCTTTATACTTAATCTTTTGATCTCTCTTTTGCAGCTCATGGCAGGCTCAAGAAGCTGACACTGTGCACATGCTCAGTGTCAGCTTCCCCCGGGAAAAATCTTTCACTTCTGTGAAAGACTTACACAATTTGCCAGGGATATAAATCACTGGGACAGTGGTTACCACAACCGCTGTCCCTGCGAGTTCCCCTTTGTACAAAGCATTATAAATGAAAATATCCCCTGCGAGTTGGACTGATAATAATCTCAGTAGTACCGCGATTATTGATACATAGACCCCTATAGCTCTTGAGAAATAGGTATAAATGTCTCATATTGTAGAGAAGGGAAGAAGCTCTATCCATCATAAGATCTGTTTGTGAACAAAGTTTTAGATGACTGTTTTACATAAGTGAATATTTTTTCTTGTATTACTACTATCTCATCTATTCCTCTAATTTCATTATTATTGTTAATTTATATAGATCCACCATAACATACAGCACTGTACACAGAATTTTTATGATTCACATCATGACCCAAGTGTTGAGAGTCAACAATGCTAACTGCTGTGCCACCAAGTTGTCATTAAATTTTTGTGGCATGATCTGTCTTTAGAATCAACTGTCTCCAGCTCTTTACTTTTATTTACAAATTGGGCTTTGACTGAGGCCTCCATGCTAATTAACCTCAACTCTATCCTCTATTTGAGAGTAAAATACATTTTCTTATAAATTAAAATTTTAATTCAGAGAAAAGGGTTTTAAAAAGACAAACTGTATAGATTTTAGTTCCTCTAATCAGGGTAGTTGCGATGTATGAGAGTCAGCATTTGCATACATTTATGATGTACCAATGAGGACATATACTGTATGGGGTAAAGAATGAGCTATCTAACTTCTGTTTATAAAATATTTTCATGCTATAGCAGTTCAGCAATGTGTATCTTCTAGGGGAAAGTGATTTGCAATAGGATATGTGCTGTTGTTTAATCATTTATGCAGATAAAGTGCAGAAGAACTCTCACAGTGTGGATATGAGTCTAGTTTGGTGACTGCTTCCCTACAAATTACTTATTTATGCTTTATGATTTTTGTCTTTTTGCATTACCCTGCCATGAGCTGATATTGTATGTAGAGTCAACACAAGCAAATAATCAAATGGGTTGCCAGAGCTGCATCAGAGAACAAAATTAATTCTACTTCTGGGCAATTATCCAATATCTCTACTATATTTTGATGCAGTTGCAAAGCAGCTCTCTCTCAGTGTAGCTATACCCATAACAGAAAATCATTTTATACAGAGCTTGACTTTAATTAGTGGCATTCATATCTAGAGAACCACTGTTCTGCAAAGTTGCTTATTTCATACCGTATTTGTTTTCTTTTCTGTTGAGCCAGACGATTTTAGTTAATATTCTGTAACCTGATTCCCAGTATTTAGCATTATGCAGTGCAGCTAATGACAGCAGAATTCATACTAACGTCAATTTGCTCTTGTAAAGAGTACATTATTAATATTTAAAAAGAGGACCCCATTTAACAATGATACGTAACCCATTCAGCACTTGCTAAAGGGGTTATCTCCTTTCGATATTTAAAAAACAGCAGAAAACTAAGATTACTACTCTTTGGCACTGTATCGCTTACTCCATCTGTTATTGATGAGCCTGATACAGCCTTTCCGGCTTCAATGAAGCCTTCCAGGATTTGCTGTGATCCTGCAAGGTGAAAGCGTCATGCGCATGTGTAGACTGGCCGACCAGCAAGGCACATGACACAGCAGCCCATCACTGACAGCGGTAGGCTGCTAACAACAGAGTGGAGGTTGCCGCCGAGGAGCTCGATCTCTGCCAAAGGGGTAAGTAATGTTAAATACCAAAGGCATATTTGTTAGTATCACTGCAATACTAAAGAAAATATGTTGCTGGTAATAAAATTGGTTGTTAAATGGGGCCCTTAGTATTGTTTATTTATACAGTGCCATACTATTATGTGCTTTACAGAGAATTGTCACAGTACTGGTGTTTTAACTGAAGCCAAATGACTGGAGGAGCTAATTGCCAACCTCCCTGCCCCTTTCTTCTCTTCATCTGATACAAAACCATCTCCTCCGTCCTGCACACTGGCTGGTGTAGAGACTACAACAGTTTCTTCAAATATAACTAGTTCTCTTAGTGGGGGTTATTTGTGAGGGGATGTATAAATGTTATTTGCCATAGATAACATTATTACACCCCCAAGATAGAACTAAAACTCCCCTCACCCAAATATATAATGAGCAACTCAAGTATATTTGAATAGTGTGATGTTTAAACTTGGTACATAAGCGTATAGTCAGACATTAGCTGGGTCAGCACAGACAATAGGCGATAGTAGTTGAGTCAGTGTGAAACCCTACTGGTGCTGTGGTACACTTACTTTTAGCACCAGTCCCTGGGGTGATTTTAACCCTTGTCAGCTCAGAGAGGGTTGTCCAGCTGGCTAAAGCCTCTGGGTTTCTCGACCACTTGAGCAGGGTCACTATACCTTCTGGTCTTTGTGAAATGGGATCATAGGCTTATGTGAATAAACATACCCACTGCTTAGGTGAGGGAATACACACATCTGTAGACTGAATGTCTCTGGCATAAGCAATCATTCTTTGACCATAAACCA
Organism: Taudactylus pleione; assembly: GCA_031769625.1. Lineage (NCBI taxonomy): Eukaryota > Metazoa > Chordata > Amphibia > Anura > Myobatrachidae > Taudactylus > Taudactylus pleione. The sequence goes on along the minus strand of JAUIMM010000200.1, from coordinate 60,431,267 downwards.
AACACAGGGCTCTTGAGGACTGGTTATCAAAGGGCTGGCCAGATGTCCTGTCATTTTGCCAGACAACTTTTTTATATGCTATATACAATTTAACATAATTATGGCTGATGATGTGAAAGAGACCTTCTTTACAACCTCTGTTGCCCACCTTCATAGGGGACTAGTTCAGAGGAGTTTTGTCACCTATCCACATACAAATGACGTTACATATAAATTTACAAGGTAAAGTTACATGTTTATGCTGGCACAATATCATGTGCAGTTATGCCCATGTTGAAGCAAAATCAGCTTTCCCGCGACAACTAGGGTCCATTAATACATGGCAGTGCCCCTCCATGCCCCGGTAGCTCTGGCTTGCACATGCACCAATGTCTGTTGGCTCCAGTGCAGTAACACAGCTGAGGGGGCAAAGGAGGAAGTAATGTTAAAGTAATTCTGCCAGTTGTGTATAATATCTAGCCACTTCCCCTCAGTTCTCTCCAGCCTCATCTCCCCTTGTGTTTCTCCAGCCTCATTCTACCATGTTTCTGCAGCTCCAGCCCTGTAGTGTCACACCAGCCCCCTTGTCTCTCCAGACCCCTAGAGTCCCTCCAGTCAGGCCTTAGTGTCTCTTCAGCCCCCAAGTGTCTCTCTAGCTCTAGCCAGCCCCCTTATTTCTTTCCAGCCCTCCAGTGTCTCAAGCTCCAGCCAGCTCCCTTCTGTCTCTCCATACCCCAGTGTCTCTCCAATTCCATCAGCCCCCTTCTGTCTCTTAAGCCCCCAGTGTCTTTCCAGCTCCAGCCAGCCTCCTTATGTCTCTCCAGCCCCCAGTGTCTATCCAGCTCCAGCCATCCCTGCAGTGTCTCTCCAGCTTTCCAGTGTCTCTACAGATCCAGCCAGCACCCTTCTGTCTAACTAACCCCAGACTGTCTTTCCAGCTACAGCCCTTGCATTCCTTAGGCACATACATCCATATGGGTTTTCTGGATTCTCCTTTATGCACAGCAGCTCCTCTGCCTTTCAGCTGTGTGGCATGGTGTGATGTCAGGATGTCAATGTGCCGCATCACAATAAAAACTTTTATGACCCTCCTTCTAAATTGGGTATCCTTGATTACTTGTAGCCAGGTTGGGATCTTCATACATCACTACATTATTTTTCTGCCACCAGGATGCTAGTGGACGTGATGCCTGATACCAATTTACAGATGCAGGAATCCTGACACCCATCAGAATGCCGATGCCACCATCCCAAAGAGATCAAAAATGAGTACCGATGTCGGCATCCCAACCACCAGTCTCATGACAGCTGACATCCCAATGGTAAGTATGTGGGTTAGGGTTAGGCCGGGGATGGGGGGGTTAGGTTTAGGGGCCTCCCAGGGTGTGTTAGGGTTAGGCACCAACTATGGAAGAAAAAAAAGGAAGGGTTGAGATAGCTGCTCTATAACTCCTAAAAGCCTCTGGGATGCTGCCTGGGGATGGAATGACAGGGGTTCACCTTCCCTGTATAAATTAGTTGTAAAATAGAATTATCCCTGGTGCTTCAGTATGAGGGTTTATAAAAGGAATCAATGAACATGAGTAAAAAAAATATATATATGAAATTTATTTCACAGTTATGTAAAAAGGCATTCCAAAAGTTATAAGTAAATATATAAAACACAGCTACTACTAGTAGACAACATGTAAAGACAAACACATAAAACATAAATTATGAGTTGCAGCCCTTAAGTGGGTCAGCAATGAGGAGATACGCTTACAGCATTTTACTCTTGGCCTCTTAGATGGTGTGTGACACCCTCCAGGGTGTATTGCTCCAATGTCTTATTGTAAAAAAAGAAGTCAATGTCTGTATATAAAGGGGTACCTTTATCAGGGGCTAATTGCCCAATGCCTTGTATATCAGGGATGTCTGTAAAGGTTGAGGTTGTTTGCCGGCAAACTTGTAAGGGTGGAGAACGTGTGAACCACGTCTCTGGATGTCCCTTACCTCACTGGATCTATGCATTTCGCCTGCACCTCGGGCTTCATCAGGATGGTGAGAGCATCCCTCTGTTCCTCCTTAAGTACCCACTGACTGTGGGTCATCCCCCTCACATCTGCCGGTTTTCCGTGTGCTAACTTCCGGTGATGTAACTTCCGCCTGGGTGCTTCAGTATACGTCATGTCCGCCCGACGATGGAGTGTCACTTCCGGTTCGTGGATTGTGTCAATCACAAGCATCACTTCCGTCTTCCGGCTAGGGTTCACTGCTGGATATCATCTGGTACAAGCGCTGCCTGTATGTATAACATAGGGGTCACTTCCGCTCGGTACCTTCTGAAGTTCTTGTGTTCTTCACTTCTGCCCATAACATGGGTTCAGACAGTAATACAAGATTATCAATGTCCTATTGGTCTATTGGCTCTTAACCATAAAATGAACATAAATAAACACAAAACAAACACAAAAACAATGTTGACATATTGTAAGACAATAGGAAATGGCAATATAAAGGATAATAATATATATTGTGGTAATTAAAAGGCCACTAAAAATAATACTATAAAATTAATATATACTAAAAAAGTGAAACATATAATATCGATCTAACCCTTCAAAAAGGGTGTAAGTTCAAAGTCAATGTTGAGACCATTAGGTTGTAATGTCTCCAATTCAAAGATCATTTTGGTTTCCTCTTTGGATAGGCAGGTATTTAAATCGCCCCCTCTCCACGGTACCTTGATTTGTCTCAGACCAGTGAATGAAAGTTTTGATGGACCCCATTATGTGCTTCCATAAAGTGTTTTGGAACACTATGATTCTCCTATTTATTCTTTATATTATTCAGATGCTCGTTGATTCGTATTGCTAGTTTGCGGATAGTTTTGCCTACATACTGGTATCCACAAGGGCAATGTAGCAAATATATGATTCCCTTTGAATGGCATGTCATCTTTTCTCGGATGTGAAATCTCTTGCCTGTTGAGTGGGATTCAATAAAAGTGATGGGTTTTGTAGAGCAGTTTTTTGTCTTTCTACATGCAATGCATGTTCCACAGCTGTAGAAACCTGCTGTATCATCTTTTAGCCACGTTGCATTTATTCTTTCTTACTTTTTAGGTGACTTCTAATTAGGTTATTACCTATTGTGGGTGCCTTTTTATAGATGATTCTCGTTTTTTTGGGGAGAATAGAAGTCAGTTCATCATCTGCTTTTAGGATGTGCCAAAGTTTCCTCAGCGATTTTTCCAACAACTTACTTTGTCCAGAGAATTCAGTAAAAAATGTGATGTCTTTATCCCATGTACTTGACTTTTTTTCTTTACATTGCAGGAGGGTTTCCCTCTGTAATTCCTGTACTTCGTTTCTATCATCTTTTAGTTGATTCTCGTTATAGTTTTTGGCCTTAAACTGAGTTAAAAGAAGATTGGCTTGTTCTTCCCAGTCTTCTTTCCTTGAACAGTTGCATTTTATTCTTTTCAGTTGGCCCTTTGTAATGTTCGACAGCCATTGTCGATGATGGTTGCTCCTTGCTTCTAGATATCCGTTGCAATCCACTTTCTTTCTAAAGGTCTTCGTTTCTGTCTTGTTGTTCTCTATGAAGATGGTAAGATCCAGAAAATTTATCTCAGTGCTGCTGATTTCACTTGTAAATTCTAAATTGTCTTCATTCTTATTAATATGTTGGATGAATTCCTCCAGTAGTTCTTGTTTTCCATCCCATATAATCAGAACATCGTTGATGTAACGGGCCCACAAAATAAGGTTCTCACGGTAGTTATTATTTGTCCAAATGGTTTCTTTTTTCCATTGTGACAAGAATAGATTCGCATACGATGGTGCAAACGATGTTCCCATCGCCGTCCCTTTCTTCTGAATGTAAAAGCGATCTTCAAACCAGAAATAATTGTGGTTGAGTATAAAATTAATTCCTTCCAAAATGTATTCAATTTGTTGTTGTTCAAGGCCGGAATTGTCTTCTAAGATCTTCCTAACATTTCTACAGCCTTTCTCGTGTTCTATACACGTATACAGGGACTTGATATCACACGTTGCCAGGGTATATGTGTCTTTCCAAGTTATTTTTTGTAGAATACTCAAGACTTGTGTGGTGTCCTTCAGGTGCCCACGTTGAGATGTTACTAAAGGTTGCAGGAATAAATCAATGTAACTGAAAAGGATTGATGATAGGGAATTTATCCCTGCCACTATCGGTCTCCCCGGTGGATATATAGGATTCTTATGTACCTTGGGGAGGTGGTAAAAAACAGGTATCTTTGGACAATCTGGATAAAGATATTTGTACTCCTTTTTTGTCAGGATGTTGTTTTCCTTTCCTTTCTTCAAAATCGAATTTAATTATTTTTTGAAGACCTCTGTAGGGTTGTTTTTCAGGATTTGATAGGTTTCTTCATCCTTGAGTTGATTTTCTGCTTCCAATATATACCTTTCTTTGTCCAAGATGACAATTCCTCCTCCCTTATTGGTTGGTTTCACTACTATTTTCTCATTTTTGCTCAGATTTTTTAAGGCTTTTCTCCATAATTATGGCTTTCAGCTGAGAAGAATGTATGAAGCAATTGGAGGAATTTAATTCCACAAAAAAATTTGATAACATGACAGAGGGACCAGTCTCTGAAGAAACATTCTGTGATTTATATACAAAGCTTGAAAAACTGAAAACCACTAACATTCAACAATGGTGAGAGAGCACCACTCTAACAAAATATATAGAGGCTAACATGATAACAAGAGGCTTAAGAATAATAAAAAAGCATCATTTTCGACAGACAACGCAACTTTCTCAAAGAGATGGAACGAGATACTAGATTCCTGTTCCCTTAAACTTATGCGATTAATAATAGAAGAAAGAAAACTATCTATTGAAGCATTTTAACAACAAACTATAACTATAAAGAGGAAACTTAAACCTCTAGAAAAATTGCCGGACTTCAGAAACTTGGAGAATTTAACAAATAGTAAATCAAGAAAAAGATGACATGCCATTCAAAGGGAATCATATATTTGCTACATTGCCCTTGTGGATACCAGTATGTAGGCAAAACTATCCGCAAACTAACAATATGAATCAATGAGCATCTGAATAATATAAAGAATAAATAGGAGAATCATAGAGTTCCAAAACACTTTATGGAAGCACATAATGGGGATCCATCAAAACTTTCATTCACTGGTCTGAGACAAATCAAGGTACCGTGGAGAGGGGGTGATTTAAATACCTGCCTATCCAAAGAGGAAACCAAAATGATCTTTGAATTGGAGACATTACAACCTAAAGGTCTCAACATTGACTTTGAACTTACACCCTTTTTGAAGGGTTAGATCGATATTATATGTTTCACTTTTTAGTATATATTAATTTTATAGTGTTATTTTTAGTGGCCTTTTAATTCCCACAATATATATTATTATCCTTTATATTGCCAATTCCTATTGTCTTACAATATGTCAACATTGTTTTTGTTTCTGTGTTTGTTTTGTGTTTATTTATGTTCATTTTATGGTTAAGAACCAATAGACCAAGTTATGGGCAGAAGTGAAGAACACATGAACTTCAGAAGGTACAGGGCGGAAGTGACCCCTATGTTATACATACAGGCAGCATTTGTACCTTGCTGGAAGATGGAAGTGACGCTTGTGATTGACACCATCCACGAACCAGAAGTGACACTCTGTTGCCGAGCGGACATGACGTATACTGAAGCACCCAGGCAGAAGTGACGTAACCGGAAGTTAGCACACGGAAAACCGGCGGAAGTGAGGGGGATGACCCACAGTCAGTGGGTACTTAAGGAGGAACAGAGGGATGCTCTCACCTTCGTGATGAAGCCCGAGGTGCAGGCGAAATGCATAGATCCAGTGAGGTAAGGGACATCCAGAGACGTGGTTCACACATTCTCCACCCTTACAAGTTTGCCAGCAAACGACCTCTACCTCTACAGACATCCCTGACATACAAGGCATTGGGCAATTAGCCCCTGATAAAGGTACCCCTTTATATACAGACATTGACTTCTTTTTTTACAATAAGACATTGGAGCAATACACCCTGGAGGGTGTCACACACAATCTAAGAGGCCAAGAGTAAAACGCTGTAAGCGTATCTCCTCATTGCTGACCCACTTAAGGGCTGCAACTCATAATTTATGTTTTATGTGGTTTGTCTTTACATGTTGTCTACTAGTAGTAGCTGTGTTTTATATATTTACTTATAACTTTTGGAATGCCTTTTTACCTAACTGTGAAATAAATTTCATATATATATATTTTTTACTCATGTTAATTGATTCCTTTTATAAACCCTCATACTGAAGCGCCAGGGATAATTCTATTTTACAACCAACCATGGAAGGTTTAGGGTTAGGCACCCACTGGGGGAGGTTAGGATTAGGCACCACCCAGGGAGAGTTAGGTTTAGGGTGCTGGAAGGGGGGGGTTAGGTTTATGCACCACCAGAGGAGGTTTGGGGGAGGGGAGGGGTTAGGCTACACACTTCTACACTATTCAGCTGATCATCAGTCAGGTCTTCTGATTTTTAAGCATGTTTAAAAGCCATTTAACCCAACCAAGTGACCAGGATCAGATTAAAGCATCGGTCGGGTGAGTATACACACTTGTCCAGTGTCAGCCAATTGGTTGGTCTGGGGTTTGATTGAATGCAGATTGGACCAGTGTGGACCAAGCTTTACTGAGTAGTACTTTGATGCTTATAGGGTGAGACTATTTACAATGTTTTGTGTAAGAATTTATTGCAATTTAATTGAGAGTGTATTTGTTATAGAGTGAACTGAAGTCCTAGGTCCATAGGTTCTGCTGTAGGCTGCTACTGCATAAACAAAAATACAGTTACATTTAGTGCAGAACCACTAATGCTTCTGCGTATTACCTTGTGCTATATCACCTTATGGGTATATTGTGCATATCTGAGAAACTTAACTTTGTTGAACTAAATTACTACTTACTGTATTTCTATACAATTTTCTTACCAAATACTGTATATTGTAAGTGTAGAATATAACTTTAATTATTTATATTGTGATTGGTTTAAGGCTCATATCAGCTTGCAGAAACAGTTATTCTCATGCATCATATCTGTGCCATATCTATTATCCTGGGATGTAGTCTGGAAGCCGATGGTCTAAATGCTGACCGCCGGCTTCCAGACTCTAATCCTGGCATGGTACTAATGACAGGCATCGAAAACTCAATGCCTGTCATTAACCATACGCCGGAAGACCGACGCCCGGCATACCGAACAAAGGTAAGCTGGGTGCTGGGTGCGGACAGCCACAGGGGGGATTGGTTTAGGGCTCTCAGGGGCACTTAGCATTAGGCACCCCCCCAGGAGGATTAGGTTTAGGCTAGGGGAAGGGGGTTAGGGTTAGGCACCCCCAGGGGGAGGTTAGGGTTAGGCACCTCCCTGGGGGACAGGTTTAGGCAGCAGGGAAGGGGGGGGTAGGTTTAGGCACTGAAAGGGGGGATTAGGCATAGGCACTTGGCGGGGAGGTTAGGCAGCCCTAAGGGAGTGTTGGGGTTACCTTAGGAACGATCGGGATTTTCACCCTTGCCGGGCTGCCGCTGTCGAAATTTAAACTGCCGGCCATGCAGCTGGCAGTAATACCTACTACACCCGTTAGCCTGGAGGAAATACATTGTCTCTCTGTCGGGTCTGTGCAGGTGTTGATACTGTAGAGTTATGTACGCACACACTAGCGGATGACTCAAACTTTGAACAATCCAGTTACTTAACCAGTGGTGTTGGTTTATTAAGAGATAGTAGGTACAACCATACTCACTGTTACATGTACAACAGTAATGTACTGGGGCTTGAGCAGAATGGGGTTCTATACAGCTCACCATCCGGTGAGTGTAGGCTGCAAATGGGTAGCAGTGCAGGGATAAACAAAACATAAAGTTGTTACCAACTAATTATTGCACTTAAAAAGCAACCATAAAGGGGTAACTTCCTGGTGTTATCCTCACCAAGATAAGCATAAATATTTTTTTTTAGAAAATACCCCTCTGTGCTTTTTATTTAAGGACATAAAGTACTACTTATCTTATTAACGAAGTGTCCTGATCTGTGTGGACCACACTCCTTTGCAAAGAATGTTTTTGCAACAAATAAGAGGTATGTAATCTAGTGGTAATAAACATGTAAAGCTATAAAACACAAACAATCTAGTGCAGACCGTTCCAAACCAGTGTCTTAATGCATTTCATACATGTAATTAACATAATTGGGTAATCCTATAGAGACAATGGATTTCCAAATTAGTATGATGATTCGTAACCAAACGGTCACAGTATAATGAAGAAAAACTCCAAATGAAATTAAAAAAGCAATTTTAATAAAACATAGTTCAAGTAATATGATCCAAATGTGAATGTAAATCAAATATTCACAGCTGATACATCCAGAGAGATATATTGATAAGGGTGGCTTCCTACCAGAATCCAGTGAATATGGTGCATGTAGAAACTAAATGGATATTCTCACTGCCAGCAGGAAAAATCCAGTTTTGCAGATGGATAACACCGTCCTCTCCTGGTATGGTCAGGCCAACTTTCCCTCTTCCCTTTCCAACACATTTCAATCAGTGCTTCCTCAAGGCATAGATGTATGTGTTCCCCTCTTAAATATGTATACCCAGTAGGACTACAATCATCTGATTACTGGGAGGAGCCACCCTCATTCACAGTATAACAAAGATACATGGTATATTTCACAAAACTAATACATAGAATTTCTATCTAATGGATATTACCCCAATAAAATCGCAATATTCCTAGCTGAAAAAGGCTAAAAATCCAGCTGTAATCTCTTTCTAAAAATGGAGTCTATATTGATTTCTGGTCTGGCTGTTACTTCTGGTCTGGCTAGTGGAACAGTCCCCGCAGCATCGCAGTGCTAAGGTTCTTCCTCACTCATCACAAGTGAGGTTCCATGTATCCATAAGCCATACTGGAACCAAAAAGTGTCCCGTGTTGGCCGCACCATCAGTGCAGTAAAAGCCAAATGCAGACATTAGCTCCAAAAACAGAACCCAGAAGCACCGCCATGATGGTGTATGGCAAGCTCTCATATTATCAGCATAAGAGACTGATCAGCAGCCATTTATGATTCTGGCATCATAAAAAATACAATGAGCTTATATGAAAACATATAATGGACAAAAATGCTTTACATATTTAAAAAATACGACATAATTTAAAATATTGGAACATCTTAACTTGAGTACAAATCTCATACCATGAATTCCACAGTGAATGTTCACATATATTATATAAATTCCCCAGTAAAATGTTTAAATTTATTGTACATATATTGGATTTTAAACAGATAGGATAGAGTTAATTATACATAAAATCAACATAAACATATCTACAAATTTAAAGGGGTATATTTTCATTATGACTGGTGAAAACTTTCAAGATTGATGATCCTTATGTTCCATAATTAACATCGGACTTGTTCACGTGTATAGTAGTCCCTTAATGGAAACAAAAGAGGTAATTCATCAATGTTAAATAACTCTGTCAAATGGGACCTTTCCTGGCAAGTATAAACACCCTACATAAATGTCTTAAAACATAATACCTCCAAAAAAGGACTTAATGGATAGCTATCGCTATCTTAGTTGTAATAGGTTAAGGATATCTTTATTCCAAAAACCACTTGATTTCGAAATGCTTATTCAAACCACTTAGTTTTAAGATTTTTAATAAATATATATTCCATTTCAGTTTTTGCTAAAATTCTAGCCTTGTTAATTACATCTCCAACTTCTCTTCACTAATTTTAGTGCCCCAAAAGCTGTTATCTCCTTTTGGTTTCCTTTATGAAATTTTTTGAAATTTGAGGAGAGAGCATGGGTTTCTAAACCATTTTTTATGTTGCGTAGATGTTCCCCCGAATCTCACTTTGAGACATCTAGAGGCCGTCCCCATGTAGAATTTCTCCCAACTGCATATTATAAAGTAAATAAAATTTTTTGAGGTACATGTTATAAACTCCTCCATCTTCCTAGTATGACCATTTACTGTTATCTCTACAAATTTATTGGCCCCTCTGGTATTTTTGCACATACAACATGTTCCACATCTAAAGAACCCTTTCGATAAGATGGTGTTGTTTGTTTTTGGTGGAGACATGGCACTCCTTACCAGGTTAACTTTTATATTTCTGGCCTTTCTATATATGAAATGAGATCTACCGGGAATAGAGTTTTTTCAAAGAGGATCTCTTATCAAAATGAACCAATGAGACCTGAAGATTTTTTTATATTTGTTTAACCTGGTTAGTATACCCCTAGATAAATGCCATAGATAGATATTTTTTACCTTCTTTATCTTTGTTATCTCTATTATCGATTGTATTTTCTTATGGAATCAAAAGAGAATTTCTATCCAGGTCTTCTCTTTTCTTTCTCGCTTTTTCTAGACTTTCTGGTTTATAACCACTTCCCCTAAAATTCATTAACATATCTTCTGCCTGATTCTTATACACTTTTTCATCTGTGCAGTTCCTTTTGAGCCTTTGTAGTTGGCTCCCTGGGATGGAGTCCAACCAATTATTATGATGACAACTCGAAGTGTGGATATATGACCCTGAATCGGTGGGTTTAATAAAGTTCCGGGTTTTTAATGTACCTTCCTCCACGTAAATGTTAAGATCTAAAAAATATACACTAGTATTACTGATGTCAAAAGTCAGTACTATATTGTAATTATTATTATTAAGATGTTCACAAAAGGAGGATAGGGATTCTCTATCCCCCTTCCACAGAAAGAGAATGTCATCAATATACCTTGACCAGGATACCAGGCTTGCCAGAAATTGATGGTTCTGCAAACATGTTATGACTCCCACATTCCCATGAACATGTTGGTGTAACTTGGGGCTAACCTGGTACCCATTGCGGTCCGCATTTTCTGCAAGTAAAACTGGTCCTTAAAGTGAAAATATTTGCTACACAGAATTAAGTTTATACCCTTAATCAAAAGGTCACACAATTCCGATTCATAACTGCTATCTTCCAAGAAAAAGATTACCACTGCAACTCCCAAACCGTGGATTATAATTGTGTACAAGAAATTTATATCCACTGTCACAATATGATAGTTATTATCCCACTGTATCTCTTTTAGAACATTCAAAACGTCTTGTGTGCCTCTAAGATGAGACTTATTTTTAACCACAAGGGGTTGTAAATAATGATCTATGAAATCAGAGAGATTTGCGGTTATTGAGTTGATGCCTTTAACTATTGGGCAACCCGGGGGATTTTGGATGTCTTTGTGGACCTTTACCACCCTTCCCCCATCTTTATGGTTGGGTTTAAGGATAATATTTTTATTTGATTTTAACCATCTTAGTGCTTCATTTTCTTTTTTTGAGATGTTAAAATTACCATATTTATCACTAATTGGCCAAAGGTTTCCACATAATTTCCCTTCATGTGAGTGGGATTAAATATTCACTTGGGTTTAAACCATTTACTAGGAATTTCATTATGCTCAGTTTCCATTTCAGGTGGACTTGTCATCTCACAAAGCCTTTTTATGGATAATTTACGTAAATATTTTTGGAGATTCACATATAAATTAAATGTATTTAGTTTGCCGATGGGGCAAATTTTAAGCCCTTTTCAATCAAGGATATTTCATGTTTATTTAATATATGTTTACTCAGATTGAAAATTTAAATTTTACCTTGAAGTCCGGGAGTATTGGGTATAGTAGGGTCCTCGTGATTCAAAGTTTTAACCTTTCTTCTTTTTTTTTCTTTTATTCTTTCGTATATTTTTTGTCTTTTTAGTGCCTCCATTTTACCTTTGTGTGAATGGGATGTTACGTATGATACCTGTGATCATCCCAATTATCTAAAAATTCATCCTCTCTTTCTAGAATCCCAAAATGATTGTTGTCTCTGCTGGTATGGTCCTGTTTTCACCACCGTTCCTGTGGGTGATGTTACTTTCTCCCATTTCTTATTGGAATGATAAATTGTTCTCCAATTTTCTCAATTATATTGGGGTGATGATCCCCTCATCCAATCTCTATTTGGGTTTTGATTTCTTCTAATCAGGCTGTGATATCTCCGATAATTGGGGGACCTATGCTCTCTCTCTTTTCCTGTGTCCCTAGAGTATATAAGTGTTCCCCAACCCCTTTCTACTTTCTCCCTATTCTATCAAGCATAATTTTTATTTTATTTCAAATTGCCGATTTTTAAATATTTTCCAATACAACTTGTCAGGTTTTGCCTTTAATAAATGCCATTTTTTTAAATAAACTTTATTCAGGACTTACAACATATCTTTCAATATCATTAAAATGTCAGTGTTTTTGACAACTTCACATCTTTATACATGTCATAATATTTCCCATTCTGGGTTTCCTTTACATAGTACAGATATAGGAACATGGTCGTCTTTCAACCTCCTTCTTTCTATTTTCCCCTTGAATCTTGCTAAAATCTCTTCTATATTAATTGGAATATCTCCCATTAATGATCTTGTTTCATACCATTTAGTCGATTGGAATCTAGTGAATTTATATAACCTTCCCACATAGAAAAAAAAACAAATTTGTTTTCTTCTCTTTGTTTATCATTGTTTCCCATCACTCCATACGAAAAACATAATACATTTTAGCCTTGAATATAGACATATTCAATGGTTCTTTTTGCGTCCACATTTGCAGAATACATTTTCTAGCCACTGCTGATATTATCAATAATAATCTTTTACAATTCATTGTTATTTTCATGACTCCTGAATAGATTCCCAACACTGCCCACACTAGCAAAACCAACAAATCATCCAATAGATATGTTATCAAAAATTGATATACCTGTTCCAAAAAATTAGCAATAGAAGGACACTACCACATACAATGCATAAATGTTGCTCTTTCCATCCCACACTTTAGACAACTCCCAGCTTCGTCTAGTCCCATCAGAACCCTTCTGTTTGAAGAAATATATCCTTTATGATAAATATCAAGAAACATTTCTTTGTGCATTGATGAAGACATTACCTATGCTGAAAAATCAAGTGTTTCTAATATCGTGTCGATTGTTAAGTGAGAGAAAATTTGTGTACATGAGGATATTCCTCTTGAAGATTTCATCAACTCTAAAAGTATATATAACACCCTGTAATGTAGAAAAATAAATTTTTACCCTTCATTGGGTTACCCAATAGTGTGTCTAAAGAATTCATCCAATCCTATGTCCTCAGTTCCCTCAGCACTGAGCTTATATTGTGTTGTGCCTGATAAATTGCAAAAAACTGTGATCTTGGTATTGGGAATTTTTCTAATATTCTCTGTGTATTTAATAAAGACCTGTTAGATACATCTACCAGTGCTTTAATGTTCCTTATCCCTATGTACTCCAATCATTAAAAGGTGTGATTACTTTTCCTTCCTAGAATTTTATATTCTGTACTAGTGGTAAGAATAGTGAATAATTACTTTTTAACCCTCTCTTTTTCCTAATAAATTGCCATACTCTCCATGCCGTTACAAGAAGTGAATTATAAAAAGATATATTAGAAATTTCTGATTTACGACTATGTAAAAATGATATCAAGTGTTATTCTGGTAAGGAATATTGATCAATCTCTATATCCGTATACATATCTGTTTGGTGTATCCAATCTCAAATAAATCTTATTATTCCAGCAAAACTATAGTTTTTTAAAGCTAGAAAATTCACTCCCCCATTTTTTTGGAGTTTGCTGCAGTTTAATTAAACGCATCCTTGCTCTCTTCCCTTGCCAAATAAATTTCCTAAAGGTTGAGTAAATCAATTTTTCGTCTTTTGTGGTTAACAGTATGGGTAACATTTGTAAAGGATATAATATTTTTGGGAATGTCATAATTTTAATTAAATGTATTCTTCCCATATATAATAATATTAGATGTTTCCAATTATCCATCTCGCTCAATGCTTCCCGTTATACTATTGGCATATTTACTTCATATAAGTCTTTAATATTTTTGGGTGACTGTATGCCAATATTTTTTTTTTTAGTGGGGAATTTAAACCCTGGACATTCCATGCAATTACCTGTACCCCATTCTGGATACCTTTCATCCTGTTTCCCAAACCCAACATTCTGTTATAAACCTACACCCTTTCGCCGATCATGTTCCTTTACTTTCACATGTATAATATTTAATACATATTTTAAACACTGAGTTCATTTTCCTTAAAATTATCCAAGCCCCTCCTTTTTTCGAATTTTCTCTCCACTATGGTCCACCGAAATCTATAAAATCTATACAAACCTCAATATCAATATGGGGCCCTCCAATATAAATACTAATATAGTGCTTTTTAATTATTTCACCTTCTTTTCTCCTTCCTCTTTCCCTTATTCTTATCTCTATTTGAGAACTCCCACTAGTGAGGGAGGAAAAAAAAAAAACATCCCTGGTAACAAATGCAATAGTGATAAAATTCATCTTATATGTTTACCTATTGCTCCTATATGGAGAGCTCCTATTTAACATCAAAGATGCAGAAAATTCCCCTGCTTGTTTTGGAATTTCAAAAAGATGATCTATTCCCTAAACTATGATTTTAAGTTTGGCTGGAAACAGTAACATAAACTTTTAATGGTTTTCAAATCTAATTTTACACACTGGGGAAAATTCCCTCCGCCTCTGTGCCACTGATATTGAGAAATCCTGGAATATCAAGATCTTTTGGTCCCTTATTAGCACCATATCCTTTTTTTGGTATTTTCTTAAAACTGTTTCTTTATCACGTGAATTCAGATATTTAGCAAAAACAGGTCTAGGGCGACTATCCGTGTCACCTCTTTCTGGGCCCAACCTATGTGCTCTTTCTATTATTAAAGGAGATTCTTTAATTGGGATCCCCAATTCTTGATTCAAATCTATCTGAAGGTAATTAATTAATTCTGGGTCTTTCACTCCCTCTGGTATCCCTATAAATCTCAAATTGCCCCTGCGACTTCTATTTTCTAACTCATCAATTTTTTCTATTAGGTTTTTTATCACTTTATCCTGTTTCTCTGTTTGGGATTGGGTTCCCATTATAGAATCTTCCAGATCACTCACTCTCTGCTCTAAGGCCCCAATTCTCTGAGTGTTAGATTCAATCTGTAATAACATCACATTTAAAGTATCTCTAAATTCCTGGAATTGTTGCTCCATTAAGGGTTTGATTACTGTCAACATTTATTGAGCTGCTTCTGCTGCTGAAGGAGCATTTAAGGAGACTTGAGATATTGTCCCTAATGGGGGCACTCCATGCTGCAGGGGGGAGGCTGGTGCAAGACCCAAACTACTATGTGAATTTGAAGGTGAGTTAGGTTTACTTTGTAAGTTTTTTGACCCTACTGGCTTACTTTTCGCCATGTTTTTTACAGGTCTTTGTTCAAGATATTTCTGCATACCCTACCAAATAATTTCAAAGATAATAACGTAATAAAAGAAAAAACAACCCCACTCTGAATATCTTAACTTAACTGTGCCCCCCAGCTCCTCTCTATGGTGTCCCACCTCCCCCATTGCTGGCTCCTCTGTAATGTGTCCCTGGTGTCATTAAGCCCTCCTCCATGGCTGCTGGTTTCAGTGCCGACCCTCACCCTTCGCTTCATTGCTTCTGTTGTCAGCACCCGCCCCCCTTCCCATGCGGCCACTGGTTTCAGTCCTGGCTCCTCACAACTGCCGGTGTCTATAGCCAATGTTCCTCTACCTGTAACCCGCTGCTACAGTCTGACCCCCAACCTATTTCCCCTATTTATAACCTATTTAATATTAGCATTAAATAAATATTTATAACCCATATTAACTGGTGTATAACAATATATATGTGAAAGCTATCAAGACTTGATTTCTGTCATGGATGAGTTAATATGTAATTATCACAGGAGTGTTTATATCATGTGATCGGTGGTGTATTTTCTAGTTAGGCATGATTCCACAATAATTGTCATTATACAACAATCATGTGATTACCTTTTGTACCACGCGATCGGAGTTAATATATTTAACCAATGTTATCTTTTAAATCAGCTGGACGGGACCATGTGATCTATATTTACATCACGTGACCCACGACATGTTACATTGATTTATATAGTCCTGCTGAACCTTGTGGCTTCCGTTATTTTCTAATTCAGCTGGATGGGATCACGTGATCTATATCGGCTTCCGTTGATAACACGTGACCCGTTACTAAGCCATTACAGGCTATTTGGAGTCACGTGATCTTTAGCAGAGTCACGTGATCGGACATCAAGCTCCGTAGATAAAGGTATCTTTTGAGAATTTGTGTATAATTATAAAATTAAACCTTTATATGGTATATTTATTAATATGATCTATTGTATATGAAATAGGTGGTGATTTTCTATATGGCTTGATTGATTGTTTTTTTGATTGAACAACAGCTGCTCATAATTCTAAATTAAATAAGGGTATAAAAAGCCCTCCTCTGCATATAGGGACATATGCTACTGAAGAAGCTGTGTGTCCTACCACAGCGAAACGTGTTTAGCCTCCCCACTTCAATATACAACACCTGGAATCTTTGTGGACTCATCCAGACTGGCATCACCTCACCTTTTTTTCCAGCCTCCACCTTTTATGTCAGCATGCTAGTGCAGGAATATGGCACCTTCTTGAGCTGTGGACACTTCATAGGAGACTGGTAATATACTAAATAGCTGGATAATATCCCGGATATACACATCTAGACCAGTGACTGTTGTTAAGCTAATTTGCTTATGCTATTTGGACTGAGATTGCTGCTAATTCATAGAGCTTTCTAAAGATTCAGAGACACTCTGCTCATTGAAACAAGTCTGTCGTTTGGATACAAGAGACTTTTTATTCATCTCAATCCATCAATTTTATAATTATTCATTATTTTTTAATTATTTTGCATATACTGTGCTATATAAATTATTATTATTATTTATGTGCATATTGATGATATATTCAATTTTTTAATAATAAACTGTATTATTGTTACAATCAAGCCATATAGATTATTCATGATTTCTACAAACACAAATTGTTGTATTCAATCATAATTATTGTTATCTGTCTCATCATTATAGATATAATTATTCAAAAGAGATTTAGCGTTGTTCATATATATACATTTATTGTTGTCTCCAATGTGTCTATTGCCATGGTCAGTGCCATAAAAAACCTCTACAACTGCGTGCCTAAGGCCTGGGTGAAACCAAGTACTGGGGAGCACCAAGGAAAGGGTGCAATTACAGGTGATGTTTTAGAGATTAATTCTTGGAAACTGTCATCTGTCACCATAGGAGTCTCCTTCTAGTGTCTGTAGCAGTCTTTAGGATTACACATTCTGTCAATAAACCAGGAACCAGTGTTTTTTCACTGAAGGCCTCATTGGTAGTCTCTAGTAAGAAAACAATGTTAGTGCGACAGGTAGAGAGATTAGGTAAGAAGGCAAATTAATCCAGCAAGAATACACTTCGAGTCAGAATATTTGTAGTTGAAAGAGAGAAGGCATTCAAAGGCATCACAGGGTAGAAGGAAATTTGATCCGTCTTTGTGTGTGACTCAAAGAATTAGCAGAGTAAAAGCATGCAGGCCAACCAGAAAGGTTCAGAGTAAAGAGACACAAAAAGAAAAAAAGAGTGATGAAACTAATGAATGAAAGACTACAATAGTACAATTTAAGCAAAATAATTATAAGAGTTAAGAACAAATACTGTGAGTTTGTGAAAAATGGAATCTGTATGAAATATTTATATTTGTGTCAAATTACTAAAAAAGAGGCATAGAGATGTTTAAATGAAAATGATGTTTAAACTAAGTAATATAACTATTTCAAAACACACACTTGAAGGAAAGTTAAACCGTTTAATATTATTTACTGAAATAATGTTAAAATACTAAGAATTAATACAATTTTCATAGTGATCAACATAACGGCACTAAGCCTAAACATAACAATGTTACGTTACTGTAACCTCATGCCTACTACATACAGGCCTATATTGAGCATAGTCCCGTGCATAGTCCATAAAAGCCTCTACCATACTGCACTTTTATGCCAGCCAAAAAAGCCTTATGGCCAGCCACAGTTGTATGTCCACCAAATACACCCCTTTGCTCAGATTGGTGGCCTCATGATTGCCATACTTCCATGCCAGTCTGTAAAGCCAGTTGAACACATCAGCAGTGGCAGCTCTGTAATCAAAGTTAAATGTTCAGGCAGCATTTGTCACAGAACAATATCAAAATAAGGAGCACCCAAGTAAGAGTGGCTTATCCTATAATTGGAAAGACATATGTGTAGATTAGCTGTTTATACACAACATGTATCTAGCAGATTGTATATATGCATAAAGCCGGGTATATTGTGTGCGTACACAAAGGGCGGTGACAAGGAGGTGTCTACTCGCATGCACGCTGATGGTCCATCTTATGGGTGTGTCGGTGAAAGTGTTTGCATACATATAGGAGGCCATGCTCAGATGGAGAAACTGCAGCTGCCATAGGACTGGTGCGAGTTTCAATGGAGCTACTAATGGTGGCATCTAAGGATGCACCAATCGGTATTAAAATGTGTACGGATACTGGAAGTGCGTGTCTAAGCCCTTGCACATTGAGACACACGGATGTACACATGGGAAGGACTATGTATCCACATTTGCATAAAGTCGCAGACAGGTGACCCTCCAATAGATGCAGCTGTCCCAAAGACACAACATCCTGAGAAAACTGCAGAAATTACAAGGTTCTAAATGCCTACAGTATAAAGCATCAAACAAACCTAATGACACACAACGCTACACTTCCATAAAATGCCTTGTGCCCTCTTGACTAATAACAGTGACTGTTTCTCAGCTGTGCCCTCTAATAGGAACTTAATATATAGAGGAATAAGCTTGTATTGTTTAACCACCGCATCTGATTCACTATTTGTGTGAGGAACGCCAACGTCATTCCCAAAAACAAGACTCTGTCTAACCGTGACCGATTCTATTATAAAGGCTAGTGAGCAAAGTCCTCTGTTTCATTGTTTTTCCTTCTATTAGTTGCTAACTGCATGTTATATATATTCTCATATATATATATATATGTATATATATATAAATATATATATATATATATATATAGTCCACGTTATGCCGGCACTCACCAATGATCCAAACAACACTCCGGTGCCCATCTAGTATATAAACAATGTCCACCCAAAAAGGAGATGTCACTCAGAGATTTTGCAAAAGTGGTAATGTATTCAGTAGAGGCCAACAGGCCGGCCGACGTTTCGAGGTTTGACCCTCTTTTTCAAGCCCACAAGATCGTGATAAGGACACACAAACATAGACATTACTTACCCCCTTAAGTACCATGGCACATGGTCTCTCACACCACGCAGTGGGGCCGAGTGGTCTGGCACCCGGAAGTGACGTCTGACCTTCTTCCGGTTCGTGCGTTCCACCGTTACCTGGCAACCGATGAATGCTGACCAGGAACTCTTCCTGATACAAACAAACTTCGTCAAGTCAGGAACGGGGGGGCCTTCTCACCATCCGTTCCGTCAGATCGCAGTCCCGGGCACCATCTCCAGCCTGGAACCCATCCGTGAGCTGTGGACACAGTCACATGGTTAAACTAACATCCAAAAACCCAAAAAGTTACAAAAAATACAACACATACATAATACATAAAAACATGACATCAATTCTCATGAGTCAAACACATAATTAGCTCAATCACAGGTTACCATACTACCCATAAATATAAGTTACAAAATGTTCCAATTGATCTTCTCATTCAGACCATTAGGTCGAATAGTGTCCAATCTCAGGATCCATTGCGCTTCTCTATTTAATAACACCTTTGCACGGTCCCCGCCTCTGAGTGTCTCTTTTACATGATCAATAATTAAGTATTGAAGCGCCGACAAGGGATGACCAAAGTCCTTAAAATGGCGAGCCACCGGTTGATCTGAGTCCCTGCCAGCCAATGCCATTTTTATCGAGGAACGATGTAATGCCATTCTTTCTCGAAATTGTCGGATGGTTTGGCCTATGTAATATAGGCCACATGGGCAAATGATGATATATATCACAAACGAGGAGGTACATGTCAGCACATGATTAATTTTGTAACTCTTTTCTAGGTGAGGATGTTTAAACATATTGCTGTTAATCAGGTATTTACATGTCACACAATTTGTGCACCTGTACCACCCAGGAGTCTTAACATATACATTAGGCACCACAGGAATATTTCTGCCAGTGATATCTGTATGGACTAGTAGATCGCGTAAGTTGCGGCCCCGTCTGAACGCCGCCAGGGGTCTACACTTTTTGAACACTGGTAAGTCTTTATCGGTAGCAACAATCGGCCACAGAGCCCTGGTTGCTCTCTTGATGATTGGACTTGCCATGGTATAATCACTACTCCATGGTATCACGTGCTGAGTGGTTCTATTTTTTGGTTTCAGTAAATCCTCATGTTTTAATTGCACCACTTGTTGTTTTTGTTCCAACAATGTGGTTATATTATATCCTCTTGCTACAAATTTATTAATCTGATCATCTAGTGCTGCAGGTATTTTACTGATATCACTTGTGATTCTGGCCACTCTCATCATCTGAGAGAGTGGCAAGCCTCGTTTTAAAGCTTCCGGGTGGTGGCTAGAAGACATCAACAGTGTGTTCCTATCCATGTTTTTAGTAAACACTTCAGTATGTATTTTCCCATTATGGACTCTGATGGTAACATCCAAAAAATGTGCCATTTCTAAGTCATACGTATATGTAAATTTAATAGGGGTGGCAGAGCTATTGATATTTTGCATAACTGCATTTAATCTATCGGCACCCCCCGTCCAGAGCATAAAGACATCGTCAATGTAACGGGTAAACAGCATGATATAATCTTTAATGTTGATGTTATTAATGAAGAGGTCTTTTTCCTGAGCGAACATATATATGTTCACATATGATGGTGCTACCGGAGACCCCATAGCACATCCGCGATTTTGTAAGAAGAATGCCCCATCATATAAGAAGTAATTTTTAAACAGAGTCATTTCCAAGAGTGACAAAAAAAGCTTATGGTCAAAAATGGAAGCTGGCAGATGCTCCTGTAAGAAATCCTTCATAAATCGTAATCCCTCTACATGTGGAATTGACGTATAGAGGCTGCACACGTCTAGGCAACAGAGCAAGGTATCCTGTGGAATCTCTTTAATTTCCAATAGTAATTTTAAAAAATTGGTCATATCTTTTAGAAAGGTAGTTTCTAATGGTAACAAAGGTTGCAGAACACAATCAAGTAGTTTTGCTACAGGATGAAACAGGGAGTCACATGCCGAAATTATCTGCCTCCCTGGTGGTCTAGTAGGGTCCTTGTGAATTTTTGGCAAGGTATACAGGATCGGGACCTTCGGGTATTCTGAGCATAGCACTTTAAGTGCTTTCTCTGTGATGTTACCTTCGTCAACCGCTATAATTAAAAGGTCTCGTAATTCCTGTTGATACCTAGCTGTAGGATCTTTAGATAATTTGATATATACCTCAGGTTCACTCAATTGCCGTGATATCTCAGCTCTGTAGTCCTCGATATTTTGTACCACAATAGCGCCCCCCTTATCGGCTGGGCGTATTATCACATCTTGGTATCCCCTCAAATTTTTAAGTGCTTGCCGTTCTACAGATGTTAAGTTAGGGCAGATCTGGTACGGGGTACTAATAAATCTTGTCACGGAATCATCCAGCAATCGGGAGAAGGTTCTCAAAGAGGCATTGGTCGATACCGGGTCAAATTTTGATCGTACAGATGATTTGAGGAATTGATCCATAGGGGATTCACTACTCAATGATGGTTTATTTTGAAAAAATTCTTTTAACTGTAATTTACGGGAGAATTGATGTAAGTCTTTTTTCCAATTGAAATTATTATGGTGGTTCATTGGCACGAAGGATAACCCCTTCTTTAAAACATGTAGTTCACCAACCGAGAGTTGCCTACTCGAGAGGTTAAATACTAGGTGATCATCTTTTTCGGACACTTTTTGCCTACCCCTCTTGTTTTGCTGCCCTCGACGGGTGGCCGATCCTTTGTAAAAATTACAGATTTTTGTACTCCTGGATCTAAAGGGACTGTGTCCACTCGAGTATTATCATCTGAGTCCATGACCAAGAAGTCACTATCACTCTGACTCTGTGATTTTAACTGATCGGTTCCATGCAGTTTTCTAGATTGCCAAGGTCTGCGACGTCTCGGTTGTGACTTGTCTATCCCTCTATTGGTCTCTCCCATCAGCCAACCATATACTTTATTTTCCTCATAATCAGCCTCTACTTGTTGTTTCTTATTATTCTTAAATCGCCAGAGATCCCTTTGATATTGTTCACATTTTTTCTCTAATTTAT
This sequence comes from Taudactylus pleione, assembly GCA_031769625.1. Taxonomy (NCBI): domain Eukaryota; kingdom Metazoa; phylum Chordata; class Amphibia; order Anura; family Myobatrachidae; genus Taudactylus; species Taudactylus pleione. The sequence continues at coordinate 60,408,859 of JAUIMM010000200.1, read as the reverse complement.
TAATGAGGTGAGCATTAGCATCCTCATCCAAGGTAGTTTTGTGAAGTTTAATCAAGTCACCGATTTTACTTTTAGTGTTCTGCAGTTCTTTACCTGCTTCCTCTATCACGCCAATTGAGTGAACCTGAGGTATATATCAAATTATCTAAAGATCCTACAGTTAGGTATCAACAGGAATTACAAGACCTTTTAATTATAGCGGTTGATGAAGGTAACATCACAGAGAAAGCACTTAAAGTGCTATGCCCTGGACTTTGGCCATCCCTTGTCGGTGCTTCAATACTTAATTATTGATCATGTAAAAGAGACACTCAGAGGCGGGGACTGTGCGAAGGTGTTATTAAATAGAGAAGCGCAATGGATCCTGAGATTGGACACTATTCGACCTAATGGTCTGAATGAGAAGATCAATTTGAACATTTTGTAACTTATATTTATGGGTAGTATGGTAACCTGTGATTGAGCTAATTATGTGTTTGACTCATGAGAATTTATGTCATGTTTTTATGTATTATGTATGTGTTGTATTTTTTGTAACTTTTTGGGTTTTTGGATGTTAGTTTAACCATGTGACTGTGTCCACAGCTCGCGGATGGGTTCCAGGCTGGAGATGGTGCCCGGGACTGCGATCTGACGGAACGGATGGTGAGAAGGCCCCCCGTTCCTGACTTGACAAAGTTTGTTTGTATCAGGAAGAGTTCCTGGTCAGCATTCATCGGTTGCCAGGTAACGGTGGAACGCACGAACCGGAAGAAGGTCAGACGTCACTTCCGGGCGCCAGACCACTCGGCCCCACTGCGTGGTGTGAGAGACCCAGTGCCATGGTACTTAAGGGGGTAAGTAATATCTATGTTTGTGTGTCCTTATCACGATCTTGTGGGCTTGAAAAAGAGTGTCAAACCTCGAAACATCGCCCGGCCTGTTGGCCTCTGTGGAATACATTACCACTTTTGCAAAATCTCTGAGTGCTGTCTCCTTTTTGGGTGGACATAATATATATATATATATACAGTGGTTGAAGTGTGCCGGTATACGGCGGTATGATATACCGGCACTTCGATTTGCACTGACCCAGAAGTGTTTGTGCAGTGAGCGGACGCATGTACAGTAGGTGAGAGGCTTTAACGCTGCTTATGTGGCTCACACACACTCCGGAGCTCTTGCAGTGCCTGGGTTGCTGCTGCGGCTGGATGGTTCTCCGGTCCGTGCTCCTAGCCTCATGAGTACTCCCTCTGTGTGTCCCCTCCCCTCCTCATCAATTGGCAGCTGCTGCTCGACTCCTGCAGAGTTATAGGACAGGTAGCGATGGTCGGAAATGCGCACAGCCACATATTGCTCCCACTCCCCTTCACAGCTCCCCTTGTGTCTCCCCCTGCTCCTGGCCCCCATGGGGGTGCAGGTTGCCGCTGGATGGAAGTCCGTGCTCCCGACCACATCTCCACTCCCTCTGTGCCTAACCTCACCTGCTCCTCACTTTGCTGCTGCTTCCAGCTCTCCCAGGTTATCTACGATCGGGACTCCGCTCCCTGCTCCCCTTCTCATCTCCACTACCACCTTTGGATCCCTCTCTATCTCTGCCACCCACAGATACCATCTTCCAGACAGCCTGCCTACCTGGAGCATGCCTCCTCAGCTCTGCTGGCTGTTATAGAAGCACCTGGTGAGTAATACCAACCATGGTGCTTATGTGTGTGTTTTTCCTGTGGGGGGCCTATATGTGTGTGTGTTTTACCTGTGGGGGGCCTATATGTGTGTGTGTTTTTCCTGTGGGGGGCCTATATGTGTGTGTGTTTTTCCTGTGGGGGGCCTATATGTGTGTGTGTTTTTCCTGTGGGGGGCCTATATGTGTGTGTGTGTTTTTCCTGTGGGGGGCCTATATGTGTGTGTATTTTTCCTGTGGGGGGCCTATATGTGTGTGTGTTTTTCCTGTGGGGAGCCTATATGTGTGAGTTTTTCCTGTGGGAGGCCTATATGTGTGTGTTTTTTCCTGTGGGGGGCCTATATAGGTGTTTTTCCTGTGGGAGGCCAATATGTGTACCCTACTCTGTCCTATTCTACCCTACTCAGATCTATACTACCCTACTCTGTCCTATTCTACCCTACTCTGACCTATACTACCCTACTCTTTCCTATTCTACCCTACTGTGTCCTATTCTACTCTATTCTGTCCTATTCTACCCTACTCTGTCCTATTCTACCCTACTCTGACCTATTCTACCCTACTCAGATCTATACTACCCTACTCTGTCCTATTCTACCCTACTCTGACCTATACTACCCTACTCTGTCCTATTCTACCCTACTCTGTTCTATTCTACTCTATTCTGTCCTATTCTACCCTACTCTGTCCTATTCTACCCTACTCTGACCTATTCTACCCTTCTCTGTCCTATTCTACCCTACTCTGTCCTATTCTACCCTACTCTGTCCTATTCTACCCTATTCTGTCCTATTCTACCCTACTCTGTCCTATACTACCCTACTCTGTCCTATTCTACCCTACTCTGACCTATTCTTCCCTACCGATTTTACCCTACTCTGACCTATTCTACCCACACTGGTAACACTATTAGACACTTCCATTGTCTGTAATTTTTAGTGGTAGATCTATACCCAACTCTCTGGTGGAGTAGAGTGGCTTGTGCCTCGGAACCTGGATGTCGCAGCAGCAGTGATGGGGCCATCAGTCATGAGTGCCACTGGGTACCCCATCGTCACCCCTGAATCTACCACTGGTTCTTTTCCTACTAGATTGGAAGCTTTCTGACATTTTTATTTAGCTACCTTGTTTGTCCCTGTTTTATGTATTCTCTGTTTTATCCACTGTCAGGAGCTATAGACCACTGCTGTGCTTTACAAATCAATGAAAATAATAATTATTATGTTCCAATTTTCATGTAACTATTAACTCCCTTCTAGTTAAGTGGACTTACTCCTGTGGTTCAAGTAATTTGGAATAAACTCAGTGGTTTTTCTCATTTATAGTCAGTATTCATACATAATATAATTCATAATTATATCACAGTTCCAGCAACCCTGCAGCAGTGGGATTACAGCTGCTGTTTAATGTTGGGACTTTCACCCCAGGCTTGTTTGTCTATTGATGATTTACTCAGATAATGTGCACTGCTGTCTTGTATATTTATTATATTGTTTTAGTTAAACGTAAAGTTGTTCAGATCACAATAACAATGATGTTTTGATTGCAATTTTGATAGCACATACTGTAAAAATTTAGCTTACATTAATAAATATATGTTGCTATATATTGCTTGACAAAGGGACATACATTATACTGCCAGAAACAGTGCCGTTAATTTCTGCTGTTATGCTTAAATGAAAGCCTGCTGGTTTGAATTTACATATACTGTATATATATATTATATTAATGTTCAAATAAATATACATAGGATACAAAGATATATAACGTGAGCCCCATATATAGCCTTTTTACACCCAGCATTTGACAATGAAATGCTCTACTCACCTCTTTTTTATGTAGAAATGGCACAATCAGTGGTGTAACTATATTAATTGGAGCCCAGGGTAAGTTAAAGAATGAAGCCCCCGCAAGTATGTGTGCGTGTAGAAAAAGTGGGCGTGGTGACATGCCACAAGGGATGTGGTCACTGGAAAAAGGGGGCGAGTCAACATGACACAGCACCATTTCTCACCACTCTGGGAACATTCCTTTCCATTCCATATGCACCTTAATGCCCCCAGTAGTAGTACCCCTTATGCAATGTCCCAAGTAGCAGTGCCCCTGTAGTTGTGCTCCTTGCACAGTGCCCCCAGTAGTGCACCCTCATACAGTGCCCCCAGTAGTGCCCCTTGTAAAGTGCCCCCAGTAGTGCCACTTATAGAGTGCCCCTAGTAATGGTCCCCCCCTATGCAGTGCCCCAGTAGTGCCCTCTATACAGTGCCCCAGTGGTGGTCCCCCCTATGCAATGCCCCCAGTAGTGTCCCTTATACAGCACCCACAGTAGTGGTCCCCCCTATGCAGTGCCCCTTATACAGTGCCCCCAGTAGTAGTCCCACCTATACAGTGCCTCCAGTAGTGGTTCCCCCTATGCAGTGACCCCAGTAGTGCCCCTTATATAGTGCCCCCCATAGTAGTCGCCTCTATGCAGTGCCCTTATATAGTGCCCCCAGTAGTAGTGCCCCCTATGGAGTGCCCCCAGTAGTAGTCCCCCTATGCAGTGCCCCCATAGTGCCCCTTATATAGTGCCCCCAGCAATAGTCCCCCCATGCAGTGCCCCCAGTAGTGCCCCCAGTTGTGGTCCCATGGACCACACTCTGTGCGGTCCGCACTACACTGACTTGAAACCGGTGTCCTGGATCATGGCTGGCAGTGCCCTTCTGTGCCACCAGGCCGATGGTGCCCAGGGCATGTACCCTGCTCAACTCTCCATAGATACGCCACTGGGAACAATAATAATTTAGTGAGGGGTCATTTAAAAAAATAAAAAACACCTTCATCCAGGTCTCATTTAAGTAATTTTTTTCTGCACTAAATAAGTACAGAATTAAAAAATATATATCTAATCCCATTATGAATGATGGCTTTGATCCTCAACTTCAACCCCAACTCAGAGGAGTAATAATATATGTATTCTATATCTCCATTAGAAAGAGGACTCCCCTATACATAATGTTTCTCCTCTTTCTCTCTATACGGCCCATTTAGTATTTTTTACCTTATTATTTGCGGTAATAAAAAATTATCTACCGCCCAGATTTTTCAGTGAACACATGCAGGGACAGTGGCTCCGATAGGTGCTTGTCCTCGTGATGACTAAAAGTAAAGTGATTGTATAAGTGATCACTGTACTTTGAATTTTCTGGGACCATCACAATACTGCACATTTACGGTCTTATGACAGCGCATGTGTGAGTGGGGAGTGCCAGGGGTCCCTCAGCCCAATACTTTTTGAAATCTGTAGCCTATAGGCTACCATGACTAATGTCATTTTCAGATGGCATTAACTGCCGTGGCCAGCCTCTGAAATGCTTTGCGGGTACTTATTATTTGCGAGTACCTCCCCAAAACTATTTTTTTTTGTGGAATATCCTGCAAATAATATTTGATAAATAGGCCCCAATATGAAAATAATTAACTCAACATAAACCCAAAGATGTTGATGTCGTTTATTAGGGAGTATGATTTTAATATCATATGATAGGAACTTTGCAATTTTATGTGTAATGCCATTAATATCAGTAAAAGGCTAGTCTATGAAAAATCATGTGTTACTATTTTGTAATGGAATTGTTCTTTTTCTGTTATTAAATAGAGTACAGCCAATGCAAGCTATATTAATAATAACCTTTATTATTGGCGTATGTCTGATGGCAACAATGAATAATTTATTCTCTGCATTTTATAGCTCTGTATATTTTATTTAGAATAGAGACAAAGCCTAAAGAGGGAATTGATTTAATGTTTGCTTTATTTATTCATTAAACATAAATAGAATAATTTTATTTGTTGTCAGCAACATGTTAAATATTTAACATTTCACACTGAACAAACCATATAGTTTTTTTTATAGGAATGACTTATATTCCAGAATGATAGATTAATAATATATACTCATGTTCTGTGATGCTTCTTTCAAAATATGGCAAATGTCATAACATATAATGCAAACTGTATTCTATCTAGTGGAGCTGCAAGCTAAATAATGCAGGACCTTAATGCATAGCAGTGCTAAGAAGAGATTTATGTTTCTACAGGAATGCAAGATTATTTTTCATTGAAAGGACCAAGGTATCATTAAAATATGGTAAGTCCAAGACATCTCTATGTCATTATCTGTAAATTTTGAAAAAACAGAAAACAATACGAAAAAAATGGAACCTCACAAATTAAGTACTAATTAATCACGGCACCCCAGAGTATCAACATATTTTTCATGGCACCCTTAGGCTAAAAGTTTTCTATTGAGAAAGTCAATAACATTTTCATTTCTTTATTGTGTTGTTTATGTGACTCCTTCAGATAGTCTTCAACTTTTTAAAAATCTGACCCACAACCTTGTCCTTTCTTAATGGACAGTCTCTCATTTCTATTTATTATCCTTCACTCAATTTCTTTCTGCCTTTTTCCAAACACTTATAAAGTCTTCTTCTATGGATCTTGATTGAAATTTTCGATAAATACACTTTTTTGGAAGTGCATAAAAATCTTGTTTTATTTTAGTATCTCCTCTTTATTCATATAAAAAATATATGTTTTAATTTCCTGTATATAGGCCATGGCTTCATGTAATAACTAGAGATTCACGTATATATCAAGGCTTTCTCTGTCTATGTAACCAAAATAACTAATGCCCCCTTAGTTTTTCTTACTTTCAAATCCCTTTATGTAAAGAATCTTTTAAGGTTCAGGGTGAGAATAAAGTGTTTCAAGTATATAAAGTGGTCACAGAGATTGTGTCTAAAGGATGGGGCAAATTTAAGACTCTCATGTAAAAATGAGATTGTTACAAGATAAACAGAAGTTTTATCTCTAGATTTTTGTCTTCCATCTCTCTCTGTCTTTTTGGAATTCCTTGCCCTAAGTGTTTATGTATGTTCATCCTACTTACAGAGGGGATAATTGAAGGGATATGGAAACCTACCTCTAAACAAATTCATCCCCTGTTAACTGATTATAAGATATTTTAGATCTGGTTCCAATTTAAAGATGTTTGGTTTTTCAACTTGCTTTTCTTGATATCTTAGATCAGACATATGGGATGGTCTATGTTTGCTTAGACCTTAATAGCTCTTCTTATTTCTAGATCCCACATTCTAAAAGATTATTTCATATCATTGTTAATATTAATTAGATATAGCATTTTGAAAGTTATTCATCCAACTGTATTTGTTACGTAGTCTACTTCTACTCCATGATGTCAACATTTTTTATTTAAAGTACATACCATTATTTTTATCATAATCAAAACAATCACATCTTAATTGTTATAATCTGATCCAATAACCTTATTTTAAGGAGATTCAACTTTTTATTTAGATTTAATTTTCTATTTACATCATCAAAGAAAGGTTAACTTAATAAAGTACTTTCTCAATTTCTTGCTAAATTGTTTGAAAATTCTGTTCTCTATATTCCACAAACAGCCTCATCACTAGAATGAACATAAATCTAGGGTAGAGTTCCCATCATCTAAAAATTTGGACCACTTTCAAATAATAAGATTTGAAAATCCTAAGAGCACATGGGATCTGGTTGTTTTTAAAATACTTCTGAAATGACATTTGTCTGATTTCTCCCTTAAATAGCATTTCTAACTTATTGAAATAGCCATAGATTTCTGAATTATTAATTGTTGAGACTGTACATATAATTCATTGTCTTAGTTAGTCTAAAGGTGGATACACACCTGAAAGATATATCTGCAGATCAAGTGATCTGCAGATATATCTTTAGATGATGGTCGTTCATACACACTGAATGGCCATCATCTATCCGGCAGCCACGGTTCCCGCTGGCAGAAAGGTGGGTTGGGGGCAAGGCTGACCCCTCCCCGCGGCTGCCGCTGTGTGTGTATGAGCAGTCTGCAGACTGCCTGTACATACTTGCCAATGGACAGATATGTCTGCAGACATATCTGTCCATTGGCTGCACACCCTGACCATCGGCCAGCAGATATATTGGCCGATCAATTGATCGGCCAATATATTGGCCAGTTTATACCCAGCATAACCTTAGCACTATACCATACAAGGCTAATTACAAAGATGCTCCAGCGCACTTTCAAGACCAATTTAATTCAGTAAATTGCCCGGGGATTATGGTTTCCAGGTGTTTAGAGATATTGCCTGATTGCCTGCAGGCTGAGAGAGGTGTCATTGTTGTCTATAAACTACGCATGTGCAGTCACCTGGGGAGTCTTACCTGTTCATATACCCACCCAATAGAGCTGTAAAATGGAAACTTACCTAGTACTCCATGCTCTCTGATTCTAGCATTTATGCACACCCTGCAAATTTAGAAAGTGTATCTGGTATCTGTCTATTGACTTGCTGTTTGGCTATTTTTTTCCTGCTCCTTTCAGCCAATTGTATCAAAACACTGACATTGTCTATCCTTGTTGCATGCCAGTCCTTTGGACTTATAATGGAACTATACTCTTGCTTCATCCATGCATATCATTGACTGCACTTGCTGTTAATTAAACCTTTGGACTGTCTGACCTATGCTTCCGATACAACTAGTCATGGGAGCAAATCTACTTTATTATAGTTTGATTGTGGTTGCTCACCTCCTGCTGCCATATCTTAAGCTGGCCACACATCTAAAGATTATCTGTCCAACCAGCCAACTAGTTGATTGGTTGGAATGAAAATCTGGTATGGTATGAAAGCAAGATTGTAAGCTCCTAGGAGCAGGGTCCTCTTACCCACTGTCTCACAGCCTTCTTCCCTAGCACTTCTATGACAGTCTTCACCTTCAGAGCTGTATTGTGTGTGGAGAATTGTGTTGCTAATTGTTACTTGTGTTCTGTTTATATTTTGGTTACTGTATTGTAATGTAATGTTCTGTGTACCCTTTACTGTATGTTGCTCCCAAATGCTGGAAAATGGACAAAAACTGTTGTTTGAGCCAATTGTTTAGATCAAACATTTAACAAACTTGTCCGAACGCCCATTTTCATCTGTTTTCTGGCATTTAGGAGCAAATTGCTGATCATCAGTTACTCCCATAAATTATCAGATTTTCATTCCAACCAATCAACTAGTTGACTGGTTGGACAAATAATCTTTAGATGGGTGGCCAGCTTTAGTGTTTCTCTGCCACTAGAATTCAACTTTAGAATTAAGGATAATACAATACTAAATTACCTGTGAGAAGAACATATTACAAAACACATAATCTGCATGCATTATTTGGCTGTCCAAAATGCAAGGTACTAGAGCACAGTTTCCCTACAAGTAAATCTGACATTTCTGCCAGGTTTTGTCTTTACAGGTTGAATAGAAACCTCACTTCAAAAGTCCTCACCACCTCCTTTGCTTACTGTTGCCTAAGGAATGTCTATCTCTTCTTCACTACTCATCCCCACTAGCCATCCTACCAACTATAAAGACATACAACAAAGTAAAACACAGAGAAATAAATACAGTAATAACACTTCCACTCCCACAAAATACACACACAAATAAGATGGTTAAAAAAAGACAATGACCAATAAATGTTAAACAGACAATTTACAAAAGCACATGGCAAATCATTCAATAATAGTCAACTTTAAGCACTTTCCTAAAGTCCTCTTTTCTCTCTGCTCTATCTGCAATCACTGACTCCTGCAATTCCTAACCATTAATAGAAGATTAATAGAAGGCAGTCGGCAGTCTTATGTAATGTTAGTGAGGAAGAAATTGCACATGTATTGGGTGCTTTGAAATTAGCCACTTAGAAAAAATCACTTGGTAAAACCTGCAACATATCCTATAACTTAACGGACATTTGGAGCATTTTGGGGGATTTGAAACCGCTATGCATAACCGGTATTTTGTATACTAACCCTGAAATGTGTTATATAAACAATGGTGCATAATACATTTTTCCCATACTCCCTAACAATTTATTTGATATCACCATTTAGTAATAGGAGTTAGAATTGTCACTGAACTATTAAAATTGCTGCTGCAGTAATTATTTGAATTAAAATAGAAAACACCTCATTAGTTGGAAAAATAATTTTTTTTTTGGATAAGGAAAACAACTGTTCAAATGATGTAATATTCCATAACGCTTATCATGAAGTGAGAGAACAGAGAGGAACTCTTTTAATTTTGAAACACATATAGGCTATTTCGGGGCAAATTAATTTCTTTTGTGTCCAAATATAACTCATGTTGTCATGATATGACAGATAATTAATACAAATTTTCTGCTGCCAGCATTTTCCCCAGAAATGTTTTCCAGCCGGGTCGCAATAATAAAATGTTTTAAACCCTGACCTTATAATGATTTAAACTTAAAATAACATTTATATATTAATTCTCCTCTTCTTATTAGAGGCCTAGTCATCTGATTATAAAAAAGCTGCAAAGTCTGTAAGATCTGGTCTTTTTTATACAGAGCCCAGATACTGTCCCCACTTGAAGTCTCCCAAAGTGCTGGGTGGTAGGCTGTTCTTGCCAGGTGGTGCACCTGCAAAAAACAGCCTGGGGAAAACACTGGCTGCTCAAGCCACATGTTATTTTGGAATGTCTACTGCCAGAAAAACCTGAGACTATTTTTCAAAGATCAAAATAAACCAACTTCTAATTTTTTCAAGAACGATGCAATTAGGTTGAATCAGGGAATCTAACAAGAGACTTGGTTGTTTTAGATGTAACAAAAGTTTATTTAAAATAATTGTTTTGAATTTCAATCTAAGGTAACAAAGGAAAGATTTAGGACATATAATTAACTGTCAGACATCTTTTGTAATGTATTTAATAAAATGCAAATACAGATTCCAGTATATTGACTGCACAATATGTACTCTCAATGTGTACTTTTTAAAGCTAGAAGCAATATCTTAAAAAGGATTTTGACATATAGATTTATAAACCATGCTTCATGATGGGGATCTTACAATATAATCAGCAGGATCAGAAAGTTTGAATATATATATATATATATATATAATTAAATTTTCTGAGCTGATGAGATTGCCATACAGTGTCTAAACTGCTTGACTGTTCATTGCTTTAAGTGGTTATTAGTATTGCTCTGTTTAATATATTACTACTTTTTAGTCAACTGTGATATAGTTAATCTTGTGATTCAGCTTCTTTTTTTATATCTATTGCACACTAAAATATCTTAGGTGGAAAGGAAATTTCCCAGCAGAACCATCTCTTCACAGATGGTGAACTTAAGTAGTTTTCAGATTTTTTTTTGTAGCTTAGTTCAACAACTTAGTTGTTATATATATTATTTGAATTATTTTGCTATGTAGCAATTGAAAAGAGCAGATGGGCTGGGGATGGCATTTGAGAAAAGCTGAGGGACAACATTTGCATGTGATGAACCCTGGTAGGTGCAGGAGAAGCATGTAATAACAGCCTGTAGTCAGGAGGTGGCATGTGAGAAGAGCTGTTTGGCAGGGAGTAGTGTTTGACAGAGATGGATTTGTGGAAATAGTTGGTGTGCAGGGTATGGTGTGTCAGAAGAACTTGAGGGCAGTGGTGTGTTGTGAGAAGAGCTGGTGGGCAGGGTGTGGCATGTGGGAAGAGCTGGTAGATAGGGGGGCATGGAAGAGTAAAACTGATAGGCAGGGGGCATATGAATGAGAAGTGAAGAGGAATGTCAAATGGTTCTAAATTTGAAATCAAATTTATCTTCATATAACTGAAGGTGTGAATACCTATGTAGCACAAAAAATAATTCCCACATTCATCTCACACAGCTCTCACATAGACCTTAAATGTATGCAAAGGATTAATGTGTGAAAATCTGTGAGTCAGCATAACATGACCTGAAATAATCATAGTAGGTGGGATATAACTAATGGTTTAAGTTGTGGTGACACTGGATTGTGTAAACAGAGATATAGGAGAATAAATGTTGGGTGTGAGTTTAACATTAGAAGTGGCTAATGACAAGGAGATGAGAAGTTGGGACAAACTGAGAGATAAAATAGTCAATGTAATAAGATTCAATGTGCCACAGTAATGCTTGGCTGTGTACATATTTACCAGTTATAGTAGTCACTATATTACCAATTTTCCTGTCCACCTCTATAGGTGCAAGGCAAAATCATGACGTAGCATTCTCATGATATGCCATTCTGGAACTTGATCTACAGCACATTGATCTTAAATTAATTGACCCTTTAGACAGAATTAGTTCTGGGGCTAAAGGGAGAATATAGGGAGTCAGTGGGTTGTAGGAGAGTTATTGAAAGATGAAGAGTGAATCAGAAGTTGGAACTGGGTAAGAATTTAGAAAGCTGATTGGGAGTTGAGGTATTAGTATTGAATGAGACTGTGAATGTGTGAGAGGTGCAGACTGAGCAATGAATTAAATATGATAATTGTGGAAATTGTGTGGTATGGTTCAGTCTATTGAATGGTTTAGGTGACTAAGTGAAATGGTTCTGGCAAATAAATGAAATATTTGTGTTTTTGCATGTGATGAATGTGGAGTCTGGATGTGAAGGGGTATCTCAGTTGTGGTCAGGTTGTGGTGACTGAGTGGGATGGATGTGGGAGCTGAGAGGGGATGTTGTGGGGACTAATGGTGTGGTGCTGTCTACTGAATGGATCTGGGTAAGATGTCTCTGGCAACAGGGTAAAAAGTTTGTGGCATGTAATCTAGGACTGAGCCAGGAGGTTGTGGTGACTGAGTGGGATGTTGGGACCAAGTGAGATGTGATTGTATAGTATGTCTGTATTGTTCAAGGAACACATCATTTAAGACTTTTACATAGAGGTCATAATTTTGTTGCTTTTTGTAGCATAATTTTCTGAAATTTTAATTCGTGAAGTGTTTTATGTATAGAATATATATATATATATATATTTATATATCTGTAGTAGGATAAAAACAAATGGTGCCCTCTAGTGGTGGTATTTAGCAAGAACAATAGAACCTAATTGTGCATACATATATCACTGGATTTATACCAGAAAATAGGTTAAAAAACATCTGTGTGTTTTTGCTGAGCATCTGAGTTTTCTTACACTTCCATTGGGATTTTCAGTATGTGTTATGGTTCTTGCATGGTTGTGTAAGACCTCTAGAGTCAGGGAGAGGATCTTCCAACAATAACAGCCACCCACTGTACCCTAAGTGATTTACTTACACACTGGTACTTAGGTGGCTGCCTAGACTTACACCTCGAGCAATAGAGGCTTACACAAACGACGAGAGAACGAAGGACTGCTGACCAAGAACATGACAGAGATAAGGAGTAGCAGTCCTTCCACTACTGGTACTAACTGGAGTGCAACTGCAAGTGAATGGTACAAGAACTGATGATATGGACTCAGTACTCAAGCAGCGACGGATGACAAGATCTCAGGAATGTCTTGGGACTTATGGTGCAGCTGGGTTGTTAAGACAAGGAGCAAGGTGACAAACAATAAACCAGACATACTAAAACAAACAATGAATAAGTACAAGATACGGCCTCGAGGGCCGAAGTATGACAGAAACAACATGGAGCAGCCTTGAGGGCCTTGGTGCGCTATGACCACCAAAATGCATCTTGAGAGCTGATAGATGTACAGACTGTGATGCGGCCTTGTGGGCTGAGGTTTGGCTATGGCCGCCAAGCTTCAGCTTGAGAGCCGATAGATGTACAGGCTGTGATGTGGCCTTGTGGGCCGAGGTGTGGCTATGACCGCCGAGATGTGGTTTGAGATCGGATAGATGTACAGGCTGTGGTATGGAGATGTCGCGGGCAGCAGAGTGATAAACTGCAGTGTAACTGCTTTGGAGAGTCCAAACTGTGAGGACATAGACAGATGGATACATGGCTGAATAACACACTGGCAGGTACACATCCAACTGGCAGGCACAGGACACCAGAACTGCAGAACTAGGAGAACCAGCTAGAACTCAGGTTTCTAAGAACAGACAAACTAACATAGCATGTCAGACAATATCACCAGCATGGAGTGAAGGGCTGGCTGTAACTTAAGGAATTCAGTGTCCAATCAAAGCCATTTCCTGCAGAGAGCTATTCCAAATCATAGGCTAGTGTGCACCTGAGCTGCACACAGACAGATGGTGATTAGTGAGCACCTGAGACAAACATACAGACAAACAGGAATGACAGGTTATGAGCTAAACACAGACAAGACAGGAATCCGGCTGCCTGCAAAAGCCGCAATATGGATTAGGACAAGATGCAGTGTCCCAGTGACAATTATAGCTGGGAACTGCCACCAAGATAATCCACTGTCGTGGATCATAACAGTATGACAGTTCATATATAGAAAATGATTACCAATACTGCAATATGTACAAACAATTTAATACACACCAGACATACACATAATAAAGCATACCTATAAAGAATAGATTTATCTGGTTAAAAATCTCAGGACCAAATCCATTCAAGTTTTAAGAAAGTTTCCAATGCTGCATCTACCACATATCCTGCAGTCTGTCCAATTTCTTTTACATTTACACAGTTGAGAAAATGGGATATTAATTTTCGTGTCCACTTCAAAGTTGATGTAACTGTTGCAGCCAATCTATTTTATATATGTTTAGTGTAAATATTACTATTATTCAAATGTAAAAATATCCTAAAAAATAAATTTCATTACAGTTAAATTAATTTTCTCTAAAATATTTTATAAAAACGTTAAACATTTCTTTGTTTCTATTCCATTCTATCAATATGTCATCTATTTACCATTTGTAAAATACAGTATTTCCTAGATATGTTTGGGCATTATAGATATATATATTATCCCAGAAATTCATAGAAAAGTTAGCTAAATTGGGGCAATAATTGTTCCCATCACTGTTCCACAAAGTTTTAAATATAACACATCTAAAATGAATTATGTGTCAAGATTAATTCAATCAATACACATAAAAACACTATCTGTCCTTGAAAATGTCTGAGTCTGTTTACATTTTTTTTACAAGTGTTATTATCATTTGTGTGTATGATAAATTTGTATAGTGACAGAATATCAATAGTCACCCTATGGTAATCCTATTTCCATTGAAATCATTCTAAAGTTTTAAACCACTGTAGTGTCTTTGATAGAAAAAGGTAGATCATTAACATATTTCTTTAAAAAGATATCTTCATATTCCACATTATGTACTGTCAATGATTCTTTTCTGGCTATGATCAGTCTACCAAGTAATGAGTGAGACACTTAAACATTTATGTATGTAAGGCTGTCACAGCTGCCGACACTTGAGACTCCTGGATGGAGGCAGGCCTACTAGGCACAATAAACTGGGGTGGTCTTAGAAATGACCTTTCCATGAAACTCAGTAGCACAGGATAAAAGTAAAATAGAATTTATTCACAAAAGAATTATAATCAGCAAGGTCTCATATAAAGTCTCAAACAGCACAGAGATTCATATATGCAATAATAAGTATAGGAGAGAATCCCCAAATATATATGTAGTCTTTAACATATAAGAACTAACATGGTAGAGAACCCAGAGTCCAGTATGAGGCTAACACCTCAGGATGGCATTGAGGACCTTGGGCAGGGTAGAACCCTGTTGCAATGGAAATCCAGAGCAGAGCAAGCCCTGCAGAATAATACAGTTCCAGGACAGGGCCAAGACTTGTGGTATAATGAAGATGGAGCAGGGTTAAAACCTGTAAGCCAATGAAATTCCAGAACAGGTATGAGCCCTGCAACGTGGCTAGAGTACGGAGCGGGGTTGAGCCCCGTGATGCAGAGAAGATTGCAGCGGGGTTGAGCCCTGTGGTGTGGCTAGGGTTTGGAGCAGGGTTGAGCCCCGTGATGTGGAGAAGATTGTAGCAGGGTTGAGCTCTGTAATGTAGCTTGGGTTCGGAGCGGGGTTGAGCCCCGTGATGTGGAGAAGATTGTAGCAGGGTTGAGCCCTGTGGTGGGGCTAGGGTTTGGAGCGGGGTTGAGCCCCGTGATGCAGAGAAGACTGTAGCAGGGTTGAGCCCTGTAATGTAGCTAGGGTTCGGAGCGGGGTTGAGCCCCGTGATGCAAAGATAACACTGTAACGGTGCAGTTGACAACTGTAACAAGGATGAGTTCAATATCCACAGGAACAGAAAAACAACAGGCAAAGTAAATAGTGCAGCAAAAATGGTGAAACTGCAGTGATGAAGCAATAAGCAATACTTAGGTGATAGGAATGCTGGGCCCTGTAGTGCAGCAGGTGACTGACATCAGAAGTTCATCTGGAATACAACAAAGTCCACAGCAATCCACAGGCACAGCGGGGATCTGGCAGGAGTCCAAGAAAAGACCTGAAAGCAACGTTGCACAGACACTGAGACACAGTTAGTAACAGGCTTTATACTAGAGGTCTGTGATCCATAGGAATTTTCAGAACATGTGACCCAAATGGAATCAGGTTTGAAATAATGAGCAATCTAGGAATCCCACAACCTGACGACACCTGGGAAACAGATGATCACTTTAACATTCTATCCCCTGAAAGAGAAGCATGCCAGGAAGCAGGATAGCTCCTCCAACAACCACAATGGAACTTTGGCAAAAGTAGTCTATCTTTATGTACTGAAATAGTCGCAGTACTGACAAAGGCAGATGGAAGTAAATAAGTATCTTACTGCAAGGTTGCTACACATATTCAAAGTGTTCTTTAATATGACTTTTTTTCTTTAGGCCTATTTCTAAAAGTTTTTTAAGCATTTAGACATATATATCCTTTAGATCCTTTGGTAAGGCTTTTATAGGAAATCTCATTTCCTAGTACTTGAGCGGCCTCACCACTATAATCAGATTGGGTAGCAATCACCCCTTATGTACAGTTTCTGCATGTTTAACCATAATAACAGTGTTATTTTGTTAGAGCATTTAATTTTAGATGAAAGAGATTATGTCTGGAATTGTTATATTCAGTGCCACATACTGTATGTCTTCTTTTTTTTTACTAAGTTGTGGAATACATAGGGAGTGCTAAAACATTGTGGTAAATGCAACATATAGTGTACATATGGCACTTGGAAGAGTGTTACTTTGGACTTTACAGTACATTGTATCAGATAACCCCAGTACTTGCCATCAAATGTATTGATACTGTGGTGATGTTGAGCCCTTATCATACTGCCAGCTGACTGGTGTGCCAGTAGTTTAGCATAATGCTTTAAACCTATTCTTCCTGTAACCTTAACATGGGTAAAATAAATCACCTATGCAAATAGTGTATATACATACTTTATTATCTGGAAACACAGCACATAATAGCAAAATGTGACAATACCATTTGTGTTTAATCACACTGCAAATTACACAATCCTATACCTGTTCAGCTTCTTTAATACACAAGTCTGGCTGTTGAGCCATTCTAGTCACTCCTCTATCCATGTGGTAGGATTGATCACAATGTCTTTCCAATCTTGCTGCCATCATAAACCCTATTTTCTTGTTGTTCACCTAGATTCACCTTGGATTTCATTGTATTCTCCTATCCTTTTTTTGTATTCTTCCTTTGTTCCAGCAATGAGCTTGGATTTTGTACTGGCCTTGCCTTGTCTGCTGCCATCCCTGACCTTGGATTGTGTACTGACCTTGCTTTGCCTCTTGCCAGACCTGATTTTTCTGAACTATACTATTTTCTCTATCTGCCCTGACCTTGTCCTATTTATTGGACTATATGCAAATTCCATCTGCCTTTTTTCAATCCACCAACATTCAGGTTTTTTTTATCTATGTACCACTGACAATGCATTGACTTAATAGCACCCTACTATCTAAAGCTAGAAGACCAGGGGGCATCCTAGTATCAGTAAGCATATTAAGCTTTAAGGGAAAGATTGCGGTAAAGATCTCAAGAAGTGGTTCTAGGGAACTTATATCTCTTTGTGCGTATTACAACTAATACCCTAAGATGTATTGCTCTGGCATGTCTCCTTGGGACATCTGCTGCCTGGATATAGATACTACAGCTAGGAGGCATGATACATTACACAGATAAAAAGTACTGTATATATAAAATAGAACTTCTATGCACAACCAAACCTGCCAACATTTAAGAACTATATATTGGACATAAAATATATACATACTGTACATGGATAACATAATGCAATACAGCAATGTTAAACAGAGTTTATATGAGAAGTGGTGTCTAGCAGGCTATGTCCTTGTTTTGAAGTTCCTGAAACTGACTTCTCATCACATTATCAAACACAATTTATTCTATTCAAAGCATCATCCACCAGGGGGGCATGGCCTAGTGGACATGAGATAACACCCCCATTTGAGCGTGCGCACCTTAGGTATGTGCAAACAGTCCTGGTTCAGGAAGCAAACATTTTGGGAGGTATAGTCTACACTGCTTGCATTTTCCAGAATGTCTGCGCCAGTCCTAGCTATTAGAGGCATTTTTGTAACTTGGCATCTCATTACCTATCAGAGGCAGGCTGCTCATCCCATCTGTTTCATTTTTGTCCAGTGTCATCTGCTCATACTCACTAGTAACCTATGGGCTTCTCATCGCAGACGTCCTTGAGAGTGATCCAGTAAGATCCCTCCCAGTGTCCCCACATGGCTCACTCATGTAATGGCTGATGGGCACGCATGCACAGAAGGACTCCCGGATCAGAAATTTGGTTATGACTTAAAACTAATTGCCACTTTAAATCTTACTTTTGTTACTCCCATGTGGAGGCCACTTACATAGAGCACTGTACAAGGTACAATTAATGAAAATATACCAACAAATTAATAACAAAGACAAGCCTAAAATTAAGGATACATTTTTATTTTTGTCGTGTAAAAATGGAAAGAGAAACTGATTTGAAATTTTAACTTCAAAATCATAAAAGTACACACTGTAATTCCTCATCAGTAATATCATGGAACATCATGAGTGAACTATCAGTGAGCTTGGGGCAGTGAGAGCAGTTCTTCTAAAACATTAGTTCTGTTTCTTTTTCAGTTTTTACAAGGAGGAATAGAATTTTAAAATATAATTTTAGTTTTCTCTTCGTTAAATTTTTATTACCTTTTCATGCACTTGTACAGCTCCCCATCAGCCGAATTTTTGGAATTAAATGTTTTTTTCACTTAATCCTTATATATATTTATTGTTATAGAGAAGATCTCCATGATGGAAAAGAGGGAGGGTCCCCTTAAGCAAGGTTCCCCTGTGAATTATACTCTATAGTGTTAAGAGGATGGGGAGCCCCTGGAAGCAAATGGATACTGTAAGAATGACCCATAATATTGAAGATAAGAGAGGAGTCATGAAAGAAACTGATGAAGAAAGTAAGTGCAGGGGTATTGCTGCTTGGTTCCTGCTGTGACAAAAGCTGCAGAAAGATAACTAAGTGATAGGAAAGCATCACCATGAGTTGTGCCCCACCATGTGAATTGCAAGGAAGAACCCTCTTGAAACGTCCGGCATACTGAGAGTTTGGATGCTGCAGACTGGCAGCGTGGCTAGTGTGGAAGTGTGTGATGGAGAGGAAGAGGTTTCACCAGTATGAGAGCCCCATTGAAAGTACTCCCATAATGTGTAGAGGTGGCCATTTCCTCAGGTAGTGTAGTTGCTCAGGAGGGAAAGAGCTTTTTGGCCAAATAGAGTTGCCCTTGATGGAAAAGAGAAGTGCTCTGTTTGCAGGGGGGGAGCAGCAGCAGCAGCAGCAAGGTTATAAGCAATTGACTGTCAATGGATTACATTTGTATAGCTCCGCAGCAGAGACAAATGACAAGCCCCACCAAATAGTGCTCCTATACAGTAAGAGGGAGCTGCTAGCTAAAGATTCAGTCCCTGGCTTAGGGAACAATTGCAAATTTCAAGGTGTGATCCCTGATATAGGTGGATGTTTTGTGTTAGTATAATTCTGAGTGACTGTGACATTGTGACCTGCTTTCATTGCTGTAATTAAAATCTGTGCTGTTTGGAGTGAGGAGACGATTATTCAATTTAAGAGCAAAATAAGAACTGCTTAAAGTATCCAGCTGAAGTGAGAAGGTGTTAGGTTGTGCTTGAAACTATTATGATTTATGATGGAGGAGAATAATGTTAGAGTATGAAATATGTTTTTTTTATGCAACCATTAAAATTAATGAGAAAGAGTTGTGTAAATAAAGTTTTTCATACTTTTGCAAGAGCTGGTCTGACGTCCATTACTTGTATCACCATTACATTGAATCACACGTCATTATCTGTTTTAACTCCTCAAATTATGTGCTAAGCACCTGTGAATTAGAGGGCCTTCTGGATAGGTTTGCTCCACTCACAAACTAGCTGGGGCTTCAGAAAAAGTGTTTGTCATCACACCCTGTGTACGCCATGCTCCAAATGGTTTCACAGTAATATCACATAGTTTGTTGGTAGATAGGGATGCTGGTTTCAAGAATAAAAAGACATGAGACTTAATTAAAAACATGTTTCCAGGATTCCCTGCATCAAGATGCATGATGCTTGTCTGAACAAATTTTTTCTATAACTCGTAAAATGTGCTGATGCTATTTTAAAAGTGTGTTAAGTTATACACTATAGAATATGTGGCTTTATTTGTGGTGTGTCTGTAGGTATGTGTGTATATTATCCTACCCAGCAAATAAATGACATTTTCCTTCCCAGCATATTAAAGCCAATGTCATACCCAACAATTCTTAGCCACGCCATGCATTCTAGAATGAATCATTATTCACCTATCCTAGCTAAATACCTAGTGTAAGAAATACAATTGCTGTGTGAAAGGCTGATTCCTACATTACTGCTGTGGAAAGGACTGATTCTGGGAAAGAAATATCTTACAATAGAATACTGATGCTCTCTTTTGTCACATGTCTGTGCATAGAGATCAGTGGAATCGACAATTCACATAGAAACGCCACAGGGTAAGACTGTTGACACTAGCAACGTAACATAGACTTAATAACATTCAAACATGACATTTTCCTTTAAAGTATGACATACTTTAGTAATTTAAATTCCTTTTCTGGGAAGACTAAAATCAGTTCATGATATTTCTAGTTATTAAGCATAATCCATAAAATAAAAGTTTAAAACAAAATTCAGTCTAGTCTACAAAAAAAATATATTTGTTATATGCTTCACTATCTATTATATAATACAATAGGGGCTGGTAGGAGGTTATTTAACTGATGGGGGTATAATTGGAATGTGTTGGAGAATTAATGTAATGTAATGAAAATACTAATGTACTGTATTGTGAAGGCTATTTATGTATTTTGTGAATCAGCAGGTTGGAACTATTATTTAATATACATGGATATTAAAAGTCTACATACCCTTATTGAAATTGCAGATTTATTAAAATAATTCCTGAAATCAAGATAAATTATATATTGCCTGTTTCCGCATTGAAAGTGACCTTGAAACCTGTACACTGAAAGTGATAAAATAATAGACAATTTTAAGAAAAGAGGGAAAAATAAAAAAAACCACTAAGGTACAGTATATGATGGATTGTATTTCACTTATTTTTTAATATGTTATTTGTGTTTACTTGATGTATGTTGGTTTCATGGTTACATTAAAGATGGATTAGGTCTGACATTTAAATTTATTATATGTGGGAATTTTTAATTAAATGTGGGGTTGATGGTAGCTATAGTATTTATACATGCAATGTGTGTTCTGTACATTAAATGTAGGGATAAATATTTTCATGATGGCCTTTTATGAGGGAAGGAGGTTTATTTATTAAATGCAGTTGCTATAGATTTAATGTTGAGGTCAGTTGAGGAGGAAGGCATAGAGTGTTTAGCTTTCCAGGAAATTAATAGTACCTACCGTATATACTCGAGTATAGGTTGACCTGAATATAAGCCGAGATACCTACTTTCACCACAAAAAACTGGGAAAACTTATTGACTTGAGTATAAGTCTAGGGTGGGAATTGGCAGCAGCTGGTAGTGCCCCCAGTAGTAATTCCCCCTGGTTGTGCCCCCAGTAGTAATCCCTCCTGGTAGTGCCCCCAGTGGTAATACCCCCTTTCAGTGTCTCCAGTAGTAATCCCCCCCGGTAGTGCCCCCAGTGGTAATCCCCCCTTTTAGTGCCCCCTGTAGTAATCCCCCCTGGTGGTGCCCCCTGTAGTAATCCCCCCCTGGTAGTTCCCCCTGTAGTAATCCCCCCTGGTAGTTCCCCCAGTGGTAATAACCCCTTTTAGTGCCCCCTGTAGTAATCCCCCCCTGGTAGTACCCCCAGTGGTAATCCCCCCTTTTAGTGCCCCCTGTAGTAATTCCCCTCTGGTAGTTCCCCCAGTGGTAATCCCCCCTTTTAGTGCCCCCTGTAGTAATCCCCCCCTGGTAGTTCCCCCAGTGGTAATCCCCCCCTGGTAGTACCCCCAGTGGTAATCCCCCCTTTTAGTGCCCCCTGTAGTAATCCCCCCCTGGTAGTTCCCCCAGTGGTAATCCCCCCTCTTAGTGCCCCCTGTAGTAATCCCCCCCTGGTAGTTCCCCCAGTGGTAATAACCCCTTTTAGTGCCCCCTGTAGTAATCGCCCCCTGTAGTTCCCCCCCAGTAGAGAGAGGAATACGGTAATAAGAATAAAAGAAAAAAAAAATCACTTACCTGAAACTCCCGCTCCTGGTCCTGCCGCTATCAGCTCCTCCGGCCGCTTTGTATGGGAGAGACGTCATTACTCATGACGTCTCTCCCATTACCCACTGCGGGAGCCGGAAGATGGCTCCCGCAGTGGGAGCAGCAGCAGCCGCTGAGAGTCTGATAGACTCTCAGTGGCTGATGATTACAGCAAACACACAGCTGCTGGCTCAGGCGGCTGTGTGTTTATGCTGTGTAGCGCTGACCAAACTCCGTCCGGTCAGCACTACACTTCACTCGAGTATAAGCCGAGGGGGTACTTTTTCAGCACAAAAAATGTGCTGAAAAACTCGGCTTATACTCGAGTATATATCTTGTTTCCAGACAGAGCCATGATATTCCAGGATCCAGTCAAGCAGCAACAGTTAGTAAAGCTTTAATAACAGGTAAGAGGCAGAAGCTCAGTCTGCCACCTGTCCTGATTCTGTTTTTTTGATTGAAAAAAGCATTCTTTATTAACATAAAGATGGCAAAAAACATACATAAATCACACATACAAGTGTACTGTGTCGCAGCACAGCCTAAACCCAATACACTATCAAACATAATCAAACATACAATATAATGCATTGCAAAACATATAGCACAAGGCATCCTATACTATACATAATACTTTGCATTATTCATTCACTACTTAAACAAAAACAACAATCAACAAGGTCTATGGGTGTGGAGGGTAGAGGGGAAGGGAGGGGGGAATCACAGAACTGAAGTTTTTATTGAAAGACAGACACATATATGGGAAGGGTGAATAAATAGAAAGACATATCAACAAAACATCAGTCTCTGTGAAAAATGGGGGAAGGGGCCACTGTCCCAGTCCTTGTTGGACAATCAAGCATGGGGGGAGGGGGCAGAAGAAGGGGGGTTTAGTCCTCTTCTTCCTCAGGGCTGTCCATGATGGAATAGTCTCTTAGCAGGCTGTGAATCAGCCTGCGACAGTCCTGGATAGACATCCTCTCCCTCCGCAGAATGAGGCGATTCCTGGCAAGCCACAAAGCGTCCTTAACACAGTTCATAAGGCGCCAGGCCTCCTGGATTGCCCCATAGGTGTGGGTGCCAGGAAACAGTCCATAAAGTACCGAGTGGTACGAAAGGTTGCTCCTTGGCACACAGTCTTTGAGTTCATTTTCCAGGGCATCTAACAACAACTGTGCATAAGAACAGTCCCAAAACAGGTGCATCGATGTTTCCTCGTGAGAGATACACCAGGGGCAATGTCTGTACCTGCTCAGGTTCCGGGAGTGCATGAATGTCCTTAGGGGCAGACCCCCTTGGATTGCCATCCATGACATGTCCTTGTGTCTATTTGTGAGCCTTTTGGAGGCCACATTTTCCCATGCATGCTTGGCAGTTGCTGAAGGGAGCCCTGGAATAGGCTCCATAATGTCTTTGGCTCTGATGAGCTTGTGGATAGTCTTAGGTTTCCACAAGTCAGGTTTAACTCCCTCCAGTTGGTGCTCCCTCACAAACTTGGACACATCCAGGTAGAACCAGGGAGTGTTCCAGTTGTAAGGGATGGAGCTGTCCCACTTTGCCCAGCCTAGGGCCCTCCAAAGGGGTAGGAGGAAAAAGCGAGACATGGAGTTTCCTGCAGAGTCATTATCAGTCTCACACAAAGTCCTGCGGATGCAGTTGCAAACAAAGAAGGCTCGCAGCATGGTGGGGATATCTGGTATTCCCTTTCCACCTTTGAGGGGCTCCTTGTACATAACTGTCCGCTTTACTCTGTCCATCTTGGAGCCCCAGATGAAGTGAAACACTGCCCTTGTGATGGCCCTGCAGACCGTGACCAGAGGTGGCCAGGCCTGCGCTGTGTACTGCAGAACGGGAAGGATCTCGTTGCGCAGTACAAGTGCTTTTCCTTTGATGGTAAGGTCTCTGAGGCTCCACAGTCCAATTTTTTGCCTTACAGTGGCAAGTCTTTCATCCCAGCACTTCAGGGCCGCACCTTCACCACCAAGCCAGACTCCCAGAATTTTGATGAAGTCCGGCTTGACAGCAAAGGGGAATGGAGTGGAGGATGACAGGTGCCACTGCCCGAACAGCATAGCCTCTGACTTCCCGCAGTTGACTTTTGCCCCTGAAGCTCGGCCGAAGCTCTCGCAGGTCTGGACGAGTGCTGTCACCGAACTCTGGTCAGCGCAGAAGACAGTGACGTCGTCCATGTACAGCGAACACTTGGCCTCTCTACGGTCTGGACCCGGTGCGATGACCCCTCTGATCTCTGGTTTCCGTCTGATGCATACAGCCAGGAGCTCTATAACACAAACAAAAAGAAGAGGTGAAAGAGGGCAGCCTTGTCTGACCCCAGATAGAATAGGAAAGGGGTCAGTCTTCCAGCCGTTCACCAACACCGAGCTGTGAATATCAAGGTACATCAGGTTAACATACGTGCAAAACAGTTCACCAAGCCCAAACCTCTGCAGGACCCTACCCATCAACTCATGTGAGACACGGTCAAAGGCCTTCTCCTGGTCAAGGCTGACCAGAGCCGCATGCACGTTCCGGTCCTTGATGTAATGGACCGTGTCTCTGAGGAGGGCAAGGCTATCTGCAATCCTGCGGCCAGGAATGCCGCAGGTCTGGTCCGGGTGAATGATCTGTCCGATGACAGCCTTCAGCCTGTTGGCAAGTACCTTGGCCAGGATCTTGTAGTCCACGTTCAGGAGAGAGATGGGCCTCCAATTTTTCAGCTCACATCTCTCCCCCTTACGCTTATACAAGATCGTGATCAGTCCCTCCCTCAGTGAAGGAGGCATTTTGCCCTCCACCACCATCTCCTTGTACAGCTCGAGCAGGTCCGGGCCAATGAGGTCCCACAGCGCTACATAGAGCTCTGCTGGGAGACCATCACTGCCCAGGGTCCTGCCCTGCCTAAAGGATTTAGCAGCAGAGTGCAACTCCTCCAACACCAAGGGAGCATCCATGGCTGCTTTACCTGCAGGATCAATAGCGTTAGTGATACCTGACAGGAACTCATCAGCCACAGCACTGTCCGTCGTCTTTGGGGAGTAGAGGTCGCCATAGTAGTCCGTGATGACCTTCATGACGCCCTCCTTCCCCTGCCTGGGAATACTGGTCTCATCTCGCAGCTCAGTCAGGGGCGTGTGGCCAGAGTGGAGTTTCCTGAAAAAGAAAGAGTTACATTTCTCACCCTTCTCCAGGTTCTCCACCTTGGAACGGAAGACGATGCGTCTGGATTCCTCCTCGAAGTGCCCTTTCAGGCTCTTTTTGGTCTCCTCCAGATCATCTCTCACGTCCCAGCCGTACCGTTGGAGGTCCTGCAGGGACTGCAGTTGTCTCTGCAGTCCCTTGAAGTTCCTCTTTCGGTCGCACGCCTGTTGTCTTCCTTTGACCTGAAAGAAACTGCGAATGTTAGCCTTAACATATTCCCACCAATCACTCATGCATTCAAAATAACATTTATCATTCTTCCATGTGATGTAGGCATCCTTCAGCTCGGCCAGCACCTCCTCCCTTTCCAGCAGAGCACAGTTCAACTTCCACGAGCCTGGGCCAGGAGGAAAACCATTGCCCAGGTCTCCTTGGAAGAGAATGGCTCTGTGGTCAGAGAAGAAGCAGGGAACCATAGCATGCCTATTCTGCTTCACTGCTCTAGAGGTAAACACAAAGTCAATGCGGGAATGCACCGAGCCATCGGGGCGGCTCCACGTGTAATTCACGGAGCCAGCCCCCATGGAGCCCACAGCATCCCGCAGAGAAGCTTCGGTTACCATTTCTATGAGCAGTTTAGATGTCAAATCAAGCTTAGCAGTGTTGCAGGTGCTGCGTCCATCCTCCTCCATGGGGCAGTTGAAATCTCCGGCCATCACTACTGCCCTAGTGGTTGCGAGCTGCAGCCGCAGGGTCTGGAAAAGCTCCAAACGCTCATTCTTACCAGGGGATGCATTCACACAGATTAGCCTAATAGGCTCACCTGCCCAGGAGCCGTCTACGATAAGCAATCTGCCGCAGACGAGCTCCTGAACAGAATCTAGTGTGAAGAGGCTCCCCCTAATAAGAATGGCGACCCCTGCAGACTTACACTCACCCCCACCAGACCAATAAGACGGACCGTGAGACCACTGCCGGCCCAGATGTCTATAAGACCTGGAAAAAGGAATAGAGCATTCCTGCAACATGTAAACATCACATTTCTGAGTATCTAAAAATGCAAACACAGACTGTCTTCTAAACTTATCCTTAATACTCCTCACATTAATGGTAAAAAGGGAAAAAGACACCATTAGTTGGGAGAAAGAAGGTTAGAACACGGAAAATACATTTAGCTACCACTCTTGTCGGGCGGTGCTTCCTCTTGAACGGTTGCTGGGTCGCCCTGTTGGGGCGGCTGCATACAGCTCTGGATCAGCTGTTCGATTAAGTTGTCAGCATTCAGGTCAGGTACTACCTCCTCCACGAGGCTTTCCACCATTGCCTCCATCTCGTCCTCTAGTGGAAGAGGGTTCTCGACCTGTTCTACCGCCAACTTCTTGGAAGGGTCGGGGTCAGCAGCTGGGCTGTCAAACTCCTTTCGCTTCCTGCTCGACTGTTGAGTGCCTGCAGAGGATACAAGAGGGGGAAACTCTTCCTCGGAGAGGAGAGAGACAGGGGGGGTGGAAGAGACAGTGGGATGGAGAAGGGAGCGGGAGGGAGAGGGGGGAGGGGTTGTGCCAGCAGTGGGGGTGGGAGTTGCTGTCACAGTGGGAGGAGGGCATGGGGTAGGATGGGTGGGAAGGGGTGGGGTAGGAAGGGTAGGACGGGTGCGGGGGGGTGGGGTGGGGGTGGAAGGTTTCTTACCCTCCTGGCGCCTCTGCTGGCCTTGTCCAGTCACTGCTGCCACGTAGGATTTTGCCCTATTGGGGCAGTCTCTGTAGACATGGTTCACCTCCCCACAGAGGTTGCACTTCTTGCAGGCTGCCACCTTGCAGTCTCTCCCAATGTGATCCTTCCCACCGCAGGTCTTGCAGATCCGCGGCTGGTCCGGATAACTGAGAAATCCAGCAGATGCGCCCAGGGAGAAGAACTGTGGCAGGTGCACAACTCCATCGGGGCTCCAGTTGTCTTTTAGGAGCTTGACGATGACAGCCCACTTGCCTGTCCAGAAGCCATTCCTGTCCAGGATCTTGGAGGGCTCCTTGATCACCGTGCAGAAACGGCTCAGGAAGGTGGCGATGTCCTTGCCAGGCGTGTGTGGGTTCTGCATTGAAACCGTCACCCGCCTCTCCTCTCTTTGGATAGGGCAATTGCCCACAAAGCGAGAGAAAGGGGATTCAGGCCTCGCCGCTTTCACCGCTTCCCAGTACCTCTTGCAGATTGCAATGGAGGCAAAGGTCACGTAAAAGATGCCCTTGATGTAATTCTGTATGCTGAGGGTTTCAGCAGTCGAGAACCCCTGTTCAAGGATCATCTTCTTGCCGAAGGTCTCCGTTGTCATATCCGGCATCTTTCCCTCCACTTCCTTCAGCTTCATGACCACGGTCTGCCTCATCCAGGGCTCCAAGGCTGGGGTACCCTTGGGCTGGGTCTGGCTGGGCTTCTCGGGGGCTGTTGCTGGAGGGGCGGTGGAGGTGGATGGGACCTGGTCGGGCAGAGCTTCGGCCGGCTTCGGTCCCTTCTTTGCCGCCTTCTTCCTGGCAGAGGTGGCTGGAGCGGAGGCTGGGGCTGGCACCGGGGTTGGAGCAGCTGAGGCCATCTCTCCTGCTTCTTGCCCGGGGTCGAAGTTGGGCTGGAGAAGGGTCTGCGGCGGTCGGAGGTCGGAAGTCGCTTTCGCAGAGGGCAGAGCAAATAAGTCTAACCCAATGCCAGTCGAAGTCCTTCCTCGTCGCGGTCGCAGGGTCTGGTCGCCGCTGGTCGGAGGTCGGGAGACGGCTTCGCAGAGGGCAGAGCAAACAAGTCTAGCCCAGTGCTGGTCGAAGTCCTTCCTCGTCGCAGGGTCTGGTCGTCACTGGTCGGAGGTCGGTTTCACAGAGGGCAGAGCAAACAAGTCTGACCCTCTGCTACTTGTAGTCCTTCCTCGTCGCAGTCGGCAGTCTGGGGGACGCTGGTCGGAGCTTGGCAGTCGCTTCTTCAGAGGGCAGAGCAGCAAGTCTAACCCTCGGCAAGTCGAGTCCTTCTTCCTCTCAGCAGTCCTCTTTCAGCTTCCTCGGCCGGTGCAGGTCCTCTGGAGCCCGAGTGTAGTCACAGTCCAGTCAGTCAGCACTGATAAGAACAGATACTACACTTGATCTTAGCCAAAAGGCCGAGAAGCGATCTGTCCTGATTCTGTTAGGGCAGTCACAATTTTTTGTAACAGTCCCACACATTCAGGACTATGGCCCTGATTCAGAGCCGGGCGCTCTGAAAGTGTGCTCGCTCTGAATCAGGGCGGTTTTTTTTGGAGCGGCCTCCTGGCCGCACGCATAGCTGTGGATGACCACCCACAGCTATTGCGAGCGGCTAGGATGATGGTTGTGATGGGTCAATACCATCACGACCATCGGGCTTGCGACTAAACCTTTGTGGTAGGGTCTTGTGGCCACAAGTCCCAGAAAGCTTCTGGCTCTAATAGAGCCGGAAGCTCTCCCACTGACTTCACCGGTGATGTCAGTGGGGTCGCCCACAAACGGCAGGCGTTCGCATGGGAAAGCCTCCATTTGTGAAGCCACCCCCATGCCACGCCTCCAAAACGGTGCGAGCTGTCGATCAAAATCATCAGCCGCCCCCTTTTGGTGCGAGACCCGGAGCGATGGAGCGCCCGTTGCTAGCCGGGTCTCGCGCATGCGCACGTCAGAGCCGGCTCCGGCGTGCGCATGCGTAGTGGCCTAACATCGACCCGTCCTGGGACAGCCTGGAGATACTGTATGTCCAGCTTCAGACTGCACACTGAATCCATCCAGCCAGAAGCCTTTACGCTGCTGCAGTTTCTAAGGGGGGAGAAGTCTGCGTGCTGTACTACACAATTATCATTAATGCTTCATAATGTAAGTGTTCTGTGTAGAGCAGTAGTGACATCATCAGTCAGAGTCACCAGCACTCTTCTCAGTGTTCATTTGAACATAGAGCTATAGATGTGGGAGCTACTGTGGATACCAGAGCCGTCTACCAGCAGATACCACAGCAGATAGCAATCTCTGGAGCGACATGCTTGGGTTTAAGAGGAGAATGGTGAGGAACACACTAAAGTCCGAAGGAGCCAACAATAATAATTATAATTGTATTTACAGTATATAGTGTTTTTTTTCCAAAAGGACTGGAGGCACTTTATAGAAATCATGAATATAATACAGAGGTTTAGCTTTTAATTCAGTTCAGTTCTGCTTTATTATCATTGAACAAGTCATAAAACAACAAAATACATCTCCAGTCATAACAGAAGCAAGAAGATTTTTTTTATCATACAGTAAAATTCAAAACCAGTGCACTATCAGTGTTCAACCTGATTACTGTGGGAACAAAACTATTCTTTAGTCTGTTAGTGCAGTAGGTTGAACATACCACAATTTTGATGACTCTTGTCAGCAATTATTCTCTGGACCTTTCTCAAAATCAGTATCTCATAAATTTCCGGTACACAGGGCAGCTCCAGTCCCATCAAGTGTCCGGCTGTCTTGACCCTCCCTCTCAAGAGATCTATCCTCGGCACCTGTACAATTACCACACCATACAACAATGCCATAAGTATCAACACTCTCCACTATACATTTATAAAAAGTCACAAGAGTCTCTTTACTCATGCCCGCAATACAGTATAAGATTTGCAAAAAATACAGAAAACCCTGGACATAATACGGAACTGAGGCAACTATTTTTGGTCATAAATTCCAAGGATTATTTATCCTGCCCATGAAACAAGGCAGTATTCTTGGGCTCACTACATAAATTACACTGGGCGGAATAGGCAATGCCTGGAGGAGACGATACAATGTGCTTAATCAAATATATTATTATGATCACAGAGGATAGAAGTTCTTCAGTGCTAAATCCTTGAATCATCATCAGTCCAAATAGAGGATGTAGGCATGCTGTACTTCATAGGCCCGGATTATGGATACAGTTTTGCGAATCGGTCCAGGAGACTCAAAATGCATCAACTTGCTAAATTGGACTTTCCAGAGTCACCATTGCACGATACCTTACCGGGTAGAACATAATCCTGAACAAAACCCCTTAAAACATCTAAGGAAAGAGAATCTGGAGCCTCCAATCTTTCTACCATCACTTATTTAAATTGCTTTCTGGCTTATGGTTGACCTGGACCTATTGGTAAAGCCTACCTACTTCCTCCAATTGTACTGATGATGATGATCCAAGGATTTAGCACTCTAAAGAACCTCTATCCTCAGGGATCATAAAAATATATTTAAGCAAGCCCATTACCATGTTAATTTTTTTACACTTATCTAAGATTTATAGATTTATTGGTTAGCGCCAAGTGCCTATCCATATTTTTGTTTTCTGCATTTATCCAGTTGTATATAGGGTGCAACTAGGGTAGTCCTGGACTGCTTGTATGTATAGATGAGCACCTACAGAAGTTCACCACTATTTCTATACTAACCATAAATATATAAGTATTCAGTCGTGTCTTTAATACCTAGTATAGGGCTGGTGCAAGTGCACAATGATGGCTGCTAATAATAAAGGAAGTGTACACTTATCATATGGGGCAGGCGCACAGCAAAATGCACATAACTCTGCATCAGAACTAATATCCACATTTTTGTATACTAGTTAATGAGTTTAGTACAGACACATTTGAAATCAACTTTTTTAAGGCTGAATTGCAATAAGTTAATATACATAATGATAATAATTGATGGAATTCTAAAGGAAATATCAGAGGCGAGATTAAAGTACCACATTTTAAATGTGGTGCCTAAGTACATATGCATAACGAATCTGATAGAAAGGAGAAGAGTCTCAGAACTATCGTTTGATGAGTGTATAAAGGCCAGTACTGAGATTCCATGTGCCAAGTAATTAAGCGTCTGCATATATCCATCCCCAGGAACATTGCTATTACACTATGCATTTGCCTGTACAATAGCAAGCAGAGTAAATACTGATTTCCTGTTAACACTAGTGATAAATGTAACCTACTGTATGTACTATGAACTGTGCATTAGTCTGGGCTAAAAGGTGGCGTCTAAATGCCTCCAGCCCCGCAAAATGTAAACTCCAATCGTCTTCTATCTTTACATGGCATGTTTTTTTAAATAACTGTATTCCACGTATACGAGATATTTGTACATGGCAAGCAGCATGCATATTTTATAGACATTTAATTTGAACTGACAGACATGAGAGCTCAATAACAGTTATTTAGAGATAGATAACTTAAAGTGCTAGCATTTTACATTGCATACAGACAGTTCTCTCTACACCTTAGTACATATATTATACCCAGGAGCTAACAACTTCTACAAATTGAAAATAGTAATTACATTGTTTTATTCATTGTCTAGTCTGCTGGTATATTGATATGTCTAGCATGAGTATTGCCTGTATATTTCTGCCATCAGACTTGCTGTTTTTACATGTTTTCTTTTCTAGGAATATTCTTAACATGAATAACGAATATAGTCATGAATACGTAGTTTTAAAAATATATATATTTCATAATACAGCAATACTGATTACTGTAATAAACAATAATTATGTAACTAATAAAGAAACCGATTTTCTATCCCATTGTAAGCCTTTAAAAAGGTTGAAGCATTTTGCTTATGTAGTTAGTTAGGTTTTGGCGCTGTGGTCAGTAATGCCAATGAGTTGATGTTTGCGTTTTATTCTCTTTAAACTGCAGTGTTACATATTTGTCTTTGTGACCTTGTTGTGCCCTGCCTGGATCTGGGAAGGGCACATGATGTGGGGAGTAGATCATTATTGTGATTGATTAGACTGTACATTATTCATTAACTTAGCTGGTATAAATATCCCTCTACTTCTTGATTTAGTGATTGTAGCCATGCTGCATTGAAGAGAGAGTACAAAAAAGAGTGAGAGAGAAAGGCAGAGAGAGAGGGAAAGAGCGAGGGTAAGAGGTAGGGAGAGAGAGAGAGAGAGAGGGAGAGAGAGAGAGAGAGAGACGTAAGAGGCAGGGAGAGAGAGAGGGAGAGAGGGTAAGAGGTAGGGAGAGAGGGAAAAGGGAGAAAGAAAGAAAGAAAGAGAGAGAGAGAGAGAGAGAGAGAAAGAGAAAGAGAGAGAGAGAGAGAATAGTAGCTAGAGAAAGGAAGGTGGGGCATAGTAGAGAGATAATTTAATAGGAAAGGAAGGAGTCAGGAGACAGCTGAAGGAGGGAAGCATATTCAGTGGATGACTGGATAAGGGAGCTGCTGTCTACAGTTTATTCCCAGGCTGTCTGTGAGCTTGCAAGACACACAAAAGGCAGAGCATTATAACCTGGTACTGCACAACTCACAGCATCTTGACTGTTCAGTTTTTGGCTGAAAGCATCCTGAAGACGCAGGGGAGATGACATTATGGTTTAGGATATGGAAAGGAAGCAGCTAGCGTGTTGTGGAGGTTGCAGATCACAGAAGGGGTGGCTTAATGGTTGGAAAGGCACAAAGAGGAGTGAGAGGAGGGGAGTGCATTGCCTGAATCAAAGCAGCATCATGCCAGCCAGTGTCTCCTTGGTGTGATGCTGCACAAAGAGACATGGAGACACGGGGCTTGGTCACTGCTATCAGCCTGGCTTTGAGCCTCTTCTCCCTGATTCTGCTGGTCACAGCTATTTTCACAGACCACTGGTATGAGACAGATACTCGCAAACACAAGGAAATCTGCGAGAGCCAGGGCAACTCGGACCCTACAGATCAGAAGAACAGGCTGATGCCCCTCTACCAGCTGCCGTTCCGTGGGGACTCCTCAAAGAGCCGCAGGATGGGGCTTCTCTCTCCAGCTCCTGCTGGTGGGGTCAGAGAGCCCGAGGATCTGCTGGAGAATTGGAGGTCTTTGTTGGGATTGGGGGTTCTGGAGTCAGACTGCGGGCGCCCCCTCTTTTCTACTTACTCCGGGCTCTGGAGGAAATGCTACATTATGGGGATTGACAAGGACATTGACAATCTCATCCTGAAAGGTGGGCATTGGCAGTTTGGCTGAAAATAAGATACTGTGTACATGTATGTGGCTGGGTTTTCATTAGATAGATTAGATAGATAGATAGATAGATAGATAGATAGATAGATAGATAGATAGATAGATAGATAGATAGATAGATTAGATAGATAGATATGAGATAGATAGATAGATAGATAGATAGATAGATAGATAGATATGAGATAGATAGAAAGAAAGATAAATAGATAGATGTTTAACAACTAGCTCAGCGGAGTTTTTTGTTATTTAAAAGTTGAAATTATCAATAGCTATAGACATAATTAAAATGATGACAATATACAGTCTGTGATTTATTGTAAAAATAAAACGACAGAATTCAAAACAAGAGTGATTTTGAAATTCTCATTATTTAAAACACACAAGTCAAAAGTAGGTGTCCCCGCACTACTATTAATTATTTCCCTTTTACCCTTGTTGTGATCAGAGCATTTTTTGTGTAATCGGGAGTTATTAATAGCATACCGCATTTCTCTCTGCTGCTTTACTGTGGTTGTTGTTTAGCAAACAGTCTGACCGAAGCAGAATCCTGAAATTGTGCCCAAAAAGTGAATATGTAGGAAGGACTCTATGTGCACTACTCAAATGTACAGTATACAGTAGTAGGCACTGTACTCTGCATCTATTGTCATCTATACAGACCAGACAATGGGAGCTACAGCAAAATTATGAGTCACATTTCTGTTTTAACTGCAAGCATCAGCCTAGTAGGTGTCCAACCCAAACTGTTCCCCTGGTGTACATGATCTTATCGGTAAAAAATGTGTCTGTTAGGAAACAACCAGTCAGTCCCTTATGTTCTATTGCACTTCTCTGCGCACAAGGCAGCGTGTTTCCAATATCTGACACATCCCACTCAGTATTGAGTAAATTTAGCAAGTGATAAATATAAGGATTATCTGTATTGCTCAGGGGACATTGTGGAAATATGATTGATATATTTATGTTTCATGATATATATGCTGATAAGCACATAAACCTTTTTTTTGTTTGACATCTGGAATTAGGGATGAGTGACACCTGTTCAAGAATATCATTACTGTTAAGATATATACACATATGTATTTATACACTCACATATATACACGCACACATTTATACACACATAAACACACACATATATGTATATATATATATATATATATATATGTATACATACATATACACACACACATTTATACACACACATATATACACACACATATATATATTTATATACACACATATATACACACATATTTATACACACACATATAGACACATAAATATATATATATATATATATATATATATATATATATATATATGTATATACACATGCATATATATTTATACATACACACACATAAATATATATATTTATGTATATTTATTTACATACACATATATACACGCACACATTTATACACACATATATACACACATTATATCTATCTATCTATCTATCTATCTATCTATCTATCTATCTATCTATCTATCTATCTATATATATATATATATATATATATATATATGTCTAGATTCAGCAATTCAGCACCATTAACTATGTTGTTATGTAAGTAAATGTTATGCCCGTTAGCAGCTGCTGTTTTTTTGCCTCCATTGTAATTATTGTGTCTGTGAGACCATTATCTAAAATAAAATATAGTGCACAATGGTGTTGACAGTTCAAATTCAGTGGAAACTGCAAAGGAAATATTATTGAAGTTCATTAGCATGTAGAGATTTGTTACATTTGCATTCCTAATGTGCACTTATATAAATCATTATTTTATTGTTATAGTTAACATCAAAAAATTATTCAAATTCTGATTGGTTTTATAATTGTTGCCTAGCTACGCAGCATAGATTTATTTACTGGCCATCTGCAATTGATGTACTGTTTGTGCCTAAAAAGTGTTGATGCCAATAAACACTTATTGTGTGCTTATTCGCACAGAATGTATTTTGACACCCTAGAACCTGAGTTAATGGACTGTACCCTCCACGCTAGTGTAAACTGCAGCTGGCACCCTTAGGAAATGGAGCATATCATTGTGAGAATTGAAATAAACTGGATCAGAGGAGAGAACTGAGATCTTTATTTCTTTAGTTTCAAAAGGAAAATAATTAAATTTTCTTGCTAGTAATATGGGTTTAAGTTGTAGCAATTTACCTACAATAAGTCGTGATGCAGTTTGCTAAGATGGATGTATAGCCAGGCAATATTTAACATATAAAGCCATTTACACAGTTATATCTTAATTGTATCACAACAATCTAATTTAGTAATCATTTATATGTTTAATGAATATCACTCACTTTATTATTGCTTAACCCTTTTCCCTTAGTAACCTTAGCAAGAAACCTTTACAATCACATATTAATAATGAGCAAATTTTGGACATGCTATTGAGAAGCCCACAGCTGTCTCTGTATCTCTCATACAAGCACACGAGGCATTGGACTGTTCATTGATAAACAGTGATCAGCAGTTTTTGAGATTGCTACAATTTCAAAATAGGCAATCAAGATCTAACATTGATTTCTACATTTCACATTTAAATAATTTAAAAAGAAAAATCTAAAAAACAAAGTAACACTTTGTGTACGTGCATGTGTATATAATTATTCCTGGATCTATGTAGATGCAACTATAAGACACATTTCTATTATAATACCTATATGCACATTGGCTTATTGTCTGCAGTATAGTAATATTTAGACAGATTGTTGGCACTTTGTTTTGATGTGCTTGTTGTACAGATGTTTATGAGATGTATCAACCTATTTGATAAAAGCCCTCCAAAAATGTAAAAAGAGCAGAAATATTGTCAGCATTCTGCAATTTAACCCAATTTGGTGATAGATGTAAAAGTGGATGGTAGCTGTTACCATCTCTGACATATTACATGTATCATATATATCCTAATATAAGCTAACTGCACAAACAGTATGAGAAAGCCCCTTTAAAATGTTTAGGGGGGAGGGGGGCCAGGGGGGGGGGGGAATTTAGTTCTTGGCAATTTGCTGCCACAGTAGCCCAGCATTGCTCTGTTTTCAAGAATTGTGACACTTTGCGCTTACATCACAGGTTCCTGAAATACCTGGATGAAAATGATTACTGCAAGTTGATTCTGTAATATTGTTCTGCATATATCAGTGGACAATCCTACTTCGGCCCTTATTCAATTAGCGGCGGAAAGTCAGAATCCGCGAAAAAAAAATCGTGGGTGGTGTCATTTCGCCAGGCTGAAAGTTTCCTCCATATTCAATTGCAAACACTTTTCGTGAGGTGTTTTGTTGATTGCAGGTTCTTGCTGAAGGTGCGTTTTTTAATTTTTTTAAAACAAAAATTTAGCGACTTTTAACTATGCTTGCCCCCATTTTCAAATACCCCAAATTTGAGAGGACTACTTATTTTCACACAGAAAATAAGCAAAAAGCTATTCTTCACCATTTGAGCAAAGTCACTACTTTGAAGCAATTGACAGCACTTAAGTACCCCAAATAGCTTCAGTAATCGGGGACATCTATATTGATCCCCAATGTTATTGCATCTTTTGGGGGGTGTCAGGCTGATTTCCCCATTTTTGACAGCACTTTTCGCCTGTTTAAGTTTCGCCAGGTTGCGTTTTTGTGTCCTTTGGAATTGAATACGGTGAATCGCAGGGACATGAGTGAAAAGTTTCCGCACCAAAAACACGCGATGTAAGCGAAAAGTCCGGCATGCGGAAAAGTATCGCGGGTGCGAAATTAATTGAATACTGGCCTTCATGTATAAGGGCTGATCTGTTATTGTATTTTGCATTTGCATTGTAGACTTTTATTTGATAGTTTATAGTACATTTTGTTAATAAAAATACAGTGTGTTGTTGGTGTACCAGCTTCTTTAGCAAGTGCAGCTTCATACTTACTAAATGTCCCAATGAAGGAATAGTCTTTTGAAGGGACCATTCTATCTCCTAAAGTGCATGTGTATCATTAGGAGTGATAATATCTTACATTTGTGTTTGTGGCAATGGACTCTCTATATAAAATGGCACTTAACATTGCATTAAGTGTAGTTTTTGTTATCACTTCAATAAAACAAGGACTTTCGCAGTAATTTATGAAAGTTACTAGAGTAGGGACATGCAGTCAAGGTAGGCAGGGGAGGCATAGTCTCCCCTGTCATTCTCCTGAGGTTTGATACAGTGGCGTAAGTTCATCCCAGACGCCCAGAGGCAAGTTATAATTTGGTGCCCCCCCGTCACAGCCGCTGACACTGTAATGTAGCAATTCGCATGCAGACAGGCTATAGATAGACGGAGGCAGCAGCTAATGGTCAGACATGGAGCTCTCCACTAGTGTATGGTGGCTTCTCAGGTGCTGGGAAGGGGTGCCATGTATTGGGCAGTCATGACGGTACACTCCGGGTACATAGTTACAGCCCTAAATGGGGTGAATATGTTGTGTACAATGGAGGAGGTGCCCCTACAGAGCTGGAGCCCGGCGGCAGGCGCCTCCATTGCTTCCCATAGTTCTGCCCCTGGTTTGATATAAAAATGATTACAATAATACAAAGAAGATATTTATAACTTATAAACATTTTATTTTATTTATTGTAATCATTTTATAGTTAACACTCACCAGCTTTGTGGAGTTCCCTGGAACTGCAGGGAGACAAGAGATCAGACAGCAACAGCTAAGCCTCACTTCTGTATAGTCAGACACTGCTTACAGAGCTGGGGGTGGGACTACACCACGAGCAGTAAGCTGCACAGAAAGAGAGCTAATAGAGGCATGCCTCTGAGTGTGCCTTGAGCACTGATGGACACCATGGATGTGTCATGTGACCAGGAAGTGCACTGAAATGTTTAGAGATCGGAGCTCAGCAGCAGCAAGAGAAGACACTGATGCAGGTATGAAGCAATGGACACTGAAGATTAGTGTAGTGAGGGGAGAGTTACAGTGAGTACAGGATGAGACAGGCTTCCAGCACTCAGACCCATCTCCATGTGTGCCTCCCCACCCATTGACCTCACCGCACGTCACTGCTATAGAGACACCTATTCTTTATGTGTGTGGCTTAGTGCATGCGTGTAACTGGAAGCCTGGTTTGGGCTCTCTGTTCCATTGCTATTAAAAATAAAAAAATATAGCCTTAAAAATCCTCAAAACAATTTCTGTCTACAAATAAAAAGCTCTTTATGTCAAAAACCTGTGCTGACTATAACATATATTTTTGATTAATTTCTGTTAAGGCTGTCCTGATATATTGGCTCCCCAATATAAAAAAAACTGGTAGTAAACACCTTAATATATACACTTGTACATTTGTGTGTGACTCAATCTGAATCAGTATATGAAGTGCTTTGATGCAGCGGGCGCTGCATTTTTCCTCACAAAGTTCCATTGTGCTTTGTCTACAGGCTTTAAATTGTGAGATTGGTAGATAAAGATGGTGCTACCCATTGTAGCCTATAGGCTACACACTGTAAAGTTATCAGGGGGAGGCAAAGGACGCTCGCACGTGTGTGGTCTGTCTAATGACAGTCAGGGCCTGATGCTGAGTCACACGCAAAAGCGAATGCAGCAGCGTCTACTGGCAGCAGCTCATCTGCGACTTTATGCAAATGGTATTCAAACCCATTCCCATGTGTAC
Organism: Taudactylus pleione; assembly: GCA_031769625.1. Classification (NCBI taxonomy): domain Eukaryota; kingdom Metazoa; phylum Chordata; class Amphibia; order Anura; family Myobatrachidae; genus Taudactylus; species Taudactylus pleione. The sequence goes on along the minus strand of JAUIMM010000200.1, from coordinate 60,369,892 downwards.
ATTCGTGAAGCCAAATGTGCACCAACTGAGACACCCAGTTTTAGCGCCCGTGCATGCTGTAATACTGATTGGTGCATCGTTATAGGCCACCACCAGTCACACCATCGAAAATTGTACCAGCTATATGGAAGATGTAGTTTTGTCTCCTATGCTTGCTGATGTGTGTCTATGAATGTAAACATAAATGCTGGCATTGACACATCTGCAACTCTCCCATAATATGCCCACTGAACAGACCATTGTTGTGTGCCCCACTAGCCACCTCTTAGCAGGAGCGAATTTAAAATGGGTGTAGGGTGTGTGGGGCACACGGGCCCCTGGGTCCAGGGGGGCCTGCACCGCTCACCCTGCAAACATAAAACTTACCTCTCCAGAGTCCCACATCGGCTCCGTTGCCTGCGCCTGTAAAGATGGCTGGAAAATGGCCGCCACGGCCATTTTCCATTGTTTGCGCATGCGCAGTACAGGGAAGAAGGCCGCCGCAGCCATTTTCCTACTGTTTGCGCATGCGCAGTACAGCGCCGCGGCCATTTTCCCGGTGACCTGTGTATGCGCTATAGACTCTGGGCACACTCTAGTGCCCAGAGACTATAAGTGCGGCACAGGCTGCGCACCGCTCAGTGCGAAACCAGCCGCCGGACGGAGAGGAGGGGGCCAGTATCGGAGATTGCACATGGGCCCCCTCCTCTCTAGAAATGCCCCTGCCTCCTAGTCACCACCCAGGAATGCCCATCACTCTTCCACTACCTTTCTGAAACCATCTGAACCGATTGCAACAACACCTTTGTGCGTGCACTCTGTGTAACACATGCGTTGTAGGGGTTTTCAGAAATTTTTTGCGCATTCGCAGTTGCAAATAATCGCTCAACTACTTGAATATCAGCATTGCATGCGGATTGCGTACGGCTCTGAAACAGGCCCTCATTGTCTTAAGGCCATGGTATGTGTGACACTGCAAGACTTTAATCTGTATCATATAATGGGCTAATGAATATATTTTAAAGCAGGGGTTCTCAACTTTTTTTATGTAGCGACTATGGCGATAGGTCAAGGTGAGGGGGTAAAAGGTATGAATTTTATATAACGATTATGGGGATAGGTCAAGAAAAGGGGATAAAAGGTATGAATTTTATATAACTACTGTGGGAATATGTAGATGTGGTAAAAGGTATGAATTTTATGTAATGACTATGGGAATAGGTAGAGGGGGTAAAAGGTATGAATTTTATATAGCGACTATGGGGATAGGTCAAGTACAGGGGGTAAAAGGTATGAATTTTATACAACTACTATGGTAATAGGTAGAGGGGGTAAAAGGTATTCATGTTATATAGCGAAAGGGGATAGGTAAAGCAGAGCGGGTAAAAGGTATTAATTTATAAACATTCGTGACATTCATTCCACATAGCATAATGTCCTCTCCATAGTTCTCACTGCCCCATCCACATAGCTCTCATTGCCCCCTTCACATAGCTCTTACTGCCCCCTCCATATAGCTCTCATTGCCTCTTTCACATACTGTAGCTTTTACTGTCCCCTCCACAGAACTCTCACTGTTCCTTTCTCAAATGTCTCTCTGCCACCTCCACAGGCCTCTGTTTCAGCATAATTAACGGGGTAGAGAGTACTTTGATAAGTAGGCCCCATAGTTGCACAGCCATGTACAACCTAAAAAATTCCATTCAGGTGCACTTATATTTTGTCTATTATCAAGGACAGTAATAGCAATAGCCTGTGTACCACTCCCAAAAAGGAAGAGTGCAAACAAAATTTGCTTGCCTGTGTATTTGAAAAATATGATTTGTGATTCATTTTAAAGCAACAATAAACTATTATTAAACATCGCTAGTTTTAAAGAAATCATATTACCTTGTGAAGGTTTATTCCTTACTGAACTATTGTAGTCTCTATTTACATTGGTCACTGGGGAAAAATTCTATATAGAGGACATTTCATTTCATTTCATGTCTGAGCAATCAGTATACCACATCCCTAATGGAAACATACAGAGGAAAAAGGTTATCGCTGTAGGTTAATATGTATAACTGGTGTGACTGTGACTTTCAGGGTCCCAGAGCATGCTTATCTTGTGTGGAATATTGTATCGTATGACAGTTTACGGTACAATAACACAGGACAGAGCTGTACATATTTTGTGTGCACTGGGGAAATGAAGCTCAACATTCATAACATATTTGGCCATGTTATATCTATAGTTCATAGACAGCAAGTAAGGATGTAGGACAGTAATACTGCAAATTCTAAAAGAAGCTTGGGAAGTTAGGGATCTATGTATTAAGCCTTGGAGAGAGATAAAGTGGCCCTAATCAGCTCCTAACTGTCATTTTTTCAAACACAGCCTGTAAACTGACAGTTAGGAGCTGATTGGTTGGTACTTTATCTCCGACCACATTATCTCTCTACAAGTCTTAGTACATAGACCCCTTCATTTTATAATAAATTCTCTGGAATAAAAATGTCAAGGGAAATAATACTTTGAAGACTATTAGACAGTAATCTACATATCTGCATAGATAACAAGTTGTCATCTCTGTTGTCCTTCCACTCCGATATCTCTGAAACCAAGTATTTGGGCTGCAGTGGAAAACTGGTTTTGCCATTGGGACATCACAAGAGGCTGCTGCAGACTCCCCCAGCTCCTCATTTAAGTGTTTCCAGGCAAATGCCAATGAAATGAAATGAATCTTTTGCCAACCAATGCCATTTCCAGCTCACTCAGTCTTTTTATTGTGAGGCAGAAAGTGATGTGCTGGATTAAACTTGTCTGATTACACAATTAAACCCCCCAAATCATATCAGCCAGAACCCCAAGAAATAACAGAAATAACAACCTCTTATAGGGGAAGCTGACCACAGCTTTATTATATTTTAATTGCCATGTAAGGCTTTATGGAAGATATCAATTTTATTCAGGCAATAAATAGAAAGAACACAATTGTTTATTAACTAATGACTGACTTACTGACACATTGATGAGTATGTAACAGACCAAATACCAGATGAGCCATGAGAAAGAAGATAGATAGCATATGGAAGAAGGATAAGAGGGCATATCTCTCACCTATCCCAATTTAGACAGGAAAGCCCAGATTTGATGGAACTGTCCCACCATCTCACTGTGTCACGGCTTTCAGGAATATTTAGAGTAGTGGTTCTCAAACTCGATCCTCAGGACCCCACACAGGTCACATTTTCCAGCTCACCTAGCAGGATAATAGGTGTATTCATTACTCGCTGACGCATTTTAAAAGATCCACCGGTGGAGCTAATCATTTTACTTGTGATTCTGTGAGGAGACCTGTAAAACATGCACTGTTGGGGGTCCTGAGGACCAAGTTTGAGAACCTGTGATTTAGAGGTACAGTATGACCTTGCTCACCATTGCGTAGGTGATGTATGCTGCAATGCAAGGGTATTTGGGGACAGGTGGCAGGGTTTAGATGGCTTAACAATAAGGGCTGTATTCAATTAGTGGCAAAAACGGATGTTTTTTGCCAAAAACGGTGATATTTTCACCAAAAAACAGGCGAAAACGCAATTGGAGAAAAAAAACTGGAGAAAAGTTTTCTCCATCCCAGATAAGGCGAAAAAAAAAAGCGAAATCCCTATTTTTGGCTAAAAATGTGAGGATTTCTTTCAGAACTCTTTGGACAGCCCCCCTAATGATACTTTAGCAGAAAAAAAATCGTAAGTTGCGCACTTTGTTGAAAAACGGCTGCTGAATTTTCGGGCACTATTATGGCAATGCAGGCAGCAGGAGGCATTGCGCCTCCTGCATGTATTACTGATCCGAGTTGCGTCCATGGATGCAGCATCGGATCATCTGTGTGATCCTCGGCTAGCTGAGTGACCTTGGGGTCACTCTAGCCGTTCGCTGCAGATACACAAAAGAAGCAAGAAAATCTCTGTCAACTGATGGAGATCCTGCCCTCTTCCCTCCCCCCCAACGGTGGTGACATGCCTCCGTTTTGTGAATGGCAATCACTGACAGTCAGTTGCTGGACTAAATCCAGATCGCAGACCCGTACTACACATGCGCTGTACAGGTCATGCACAGGACCAGAGGAGTCACAATTGGAGATGTGCGCTAACCATTAGGTTAGCGTACATCTCTGAATCAGCCCCTAATTACACCTTTGATTTATGGTTCTCCTCCATGTTGCTAATCATGACCTTTCTGTGTTCTCCATGTAGCACATGAAAATTATGCTGTTAAAGGGGAAATTATCGAGCAGCACAGGGACCCCTATAAACAGGGCATTATCAAGGTCAGACCTCAAAGACATAGCTGAATAGGATACCAGCTGTACATTTATCATGTAGAGTGTAAACAAAATGTGCTTGACTTTTTAGGAAATTAAAGGTAGAAAAAATTACACTATAATTAATCTAGAAACATTAATATGATTTTCTTACCTATACACTGTGATTTGTAATTACCCTTCAGTCCCCGCCTTTTAATTATTCCATGGTTTCTGTGCTGTGCCACACAGGGCAATGGCAACATTAGTACATTATATATGCTTGGGATTCTTCCTTTGTCTTCCATAAGAAAAATCAGAATTCACTGTTAATATGAGTCATTGACAATACTTAAAAACATACAGTAAATGATATGATTTTCTTAGCTATATGGCCAGGACGCAATGGCGAGACCTTCTCAGTCTATGCCTATTCCCAGATGTTAGCATTAAAAATACAGCAGCAATTACCAGAAATAATTATGTGTGAATAATTTTGAATACACTGCCTGCTCAGTGTGAATAAATCATGGAATGCCGTGGAAATCTGTATACTGAAATATAAAAACAAGTCAAATGTACACAGGGAACAATTGTATATCTGAAAGCAAAGAGGAAGTGAATAGGCTCCTGCTTCTTTCTGCTACCTTCTCAGTGGACATTAAACATAAAAAAATCTTCAGAAAATCTGCAATTTTTTAAGTCCATCCAAGAAAATTGCAGCACTTAGCTGACATTTTGGGGTAAATTTACTAAGGTGCGGGTTTTTAGAAGTCGAGATGTTGCCCATAGCAACCAATCAGATTCTATTTTACATTTATCTTGCACCTTATAGAAGATAATAGCTAGAATCTGATTGGTTGCTATGGGCAACATCTCCACTTCTAAAATCCTGCACCTTAGTAAATTTATCCCATTGGATTTTCCTCTGCCAGGATTGCAGATAAATGGATTTAGAATACAAATATTAAATGGGCTGAACAATATTAGATGTTTCTACTTTTAAACTGTTGAAATAAAATGTTTGGTGGCAGACATGGACTTCGGTGAGCTTCATGTTGTCCAGAAACCTCCCAACTGTCCAATTTCAACCGAATCATGTATAGAAAGGGTCAGAGTTTAGGTGAAAATAGGAACAGCTTTGAGGAGCATCTGTGCTAGGTTTGCATGAGTTGAAGACCAGACTTATATTGCCGCAGTCGTTCATTTTTTAATATTGATTTGGAATATGTGCCCCCAAACATTAGTGTGGGGTGGTCAATGTCAGGATGCGGCCTGGGTTCGGCTGCTACTCACCGCCGTGCCGGCGTCCTTGGGCTTAGGTGTTTAGTCACTGGGAGTGGAGGTGAGTGGTGTCTGAGTATTCTCCACGGGGTCTATAAGGCTTCCGTGTATGCGTCCTGGTTTCCAGGGTGCCGGGCATGGGCACAGCCATTTTAGTCCATATCACCTGACTAGTCTCTCCCAATGGTAGTCCTGTGGTCACTCAGCTGATCCAATGACCAGCTACCCAGGGGTATATAAGTCTTACTCCAGGAACAGGAAACTGCTGTTCAACTTTGCTGTTCCAGTGATTGTGATTGTCTGGTGTTTTTCATGAAGTATCTACAGTGTGTTGTTTCAGCCATCACGCTGACCACCAGTGTTACTTGTATTAGCTCCCATGCTACTTCCCAGCGTGTTACTTCAGCTCTCACAGAACTCCAGTGTTTTTTGTAAATCCCTGTGTTGTCTTTTAGTGTGCTGCTCAGCTCTCTAACTGCCTCCCTGTGTTCCTGTGGTGCCAGCTTTCATGCTAATTACAAGTTAGCCCTCAGCTGGATCTCTAGTAATTCCCAGTGTATGCCTGTATCCACATTTCTCTGTGTTTCTCTATGCAAGTCAGCACCTGGATCTCCTGTGCTCAAGTATTCAGTTCATTGCTGATCTGTGTTCACATATTAATTTCATACCCTGATCTCCTGTGCTCAAGTATTCAGTTAATTTGCCAATCTCCTGTGTTCAAGTATTCAATTAATTTGCCGATTTCCTGTATTCTAGTATTCAGTTCATACCCTGAACTCCTGTGTTCAAGTATTCAGTCAATTTGCCGATCTCCTGTGTTCAAGTATTTAGTTCATTTGCCGATGTCCTGTGTTCAAGTATTCAGTTCACGCTGATCTCCGGTGTTCAAGTATTCCGTTAATTTGCCAATATCCTGTGTTCAAGTATTCAATTAATTTGCTAATCTCTTGTATTCAAGTATTCAGTTCATACCCTGATCTCCTGCATTCAAGTATTCAGTTCATTTGCTGATCTCCTGTGTTCAAGTATTCGGTTCACGCTGATCTCCGGTGTTCAAGTACTCAGTTAATTTGCCGATCTCCTGTGTTCAAGTATTCAATTAATTTGCTGATCTCCTGTATTCAAGTATTCAGTTCAGTTGATACCCTGATCTCCTGTGCTCAAGTATTCAGTTAATTTGCCGATCTCCTGTGCTCAAGTATTCAGTTAATTTGCCGATCTCCTGTGTTCAAGTATTCAGTTCATGCTGATCTCCAGTGTTCAAGTATTCAGTTTATAGTTCCGGTGTTCCTGCCACTCCCAGGGACCTGTCCATGGGACCGCAACCTGCTCACTTGGTGCAGTGAAATCCATATCCCAACTGTAGGGGGTCACTGGTGAAGACCACCAAATGAGTTAGACTCCACGACTCTGGGCAGGTCTAGCCAAATCAGGGTTTGGCCGCAATAGGGAGACCTAGCACTGTCACTCACCTGCTTGTTCCCTAGCCACCCTATTCCCCTGGCTTTTCCCATACGGTTCGTGACAGGAAATTAGAGGAATAAGAGAGGTATCAATATGTATGTGTGGGTGTGGGTGTGTATGTGCGTGGTGGTGGGAGAGTCAGAATCATGAGGGTTTCAATACTAGGCATAAGAGGTGGTTGTGAGTGGGGCATATTGAGAGGAAAACACACACACACATATATATTGGTAAATTTTATGTGCATCTATTTGTGTTCTGTTATGGTGACTACTGTAGCAGAACATTATTCTTAACAAGGAAGGACCCCTTTATTCATGAGTTTACATGCAAGATGAACTGTACCCAGGGCCGGATTATAGGCGGGGCATTAGGGGCGGTCATCCTGGGGCCCCCACACATAGGGGGCCCCCACACTGTCCCCACACATGCCACTGTACAAACACAGTGGAGAACAGCATTCAGTTGTCTCCGCTCCTCTCTGGCGGCTCAGCTGATCCTTAAACAGCAGCCGCCGAGGAGCTTCAATAGTCAAAGCCAGCCACTGAAAATCTTCCCTATGTGCTGCAGCCTCGGCTCGGACAGTCAGTCTCGCGAGATGACGCCAAGTCTCGCGAGAGTTTGACTGTCAGAAGCTGAGGCTGCTGCATAGAGAAGATTCTCAGTGCCAGTGACTCGTTTACCCTAAGCCTTCCCCCGTGATACAGCTCAGGCTCAGCGGTGCAGGTACCGTGAGCTGAGCTACAGAGCTGACAGGCAGGTAGCCCATAATATATATATATATATATATATATATAAAATATATATATATATATATATACACACACAGTATATATATATATATATATATATATATATCTATATAATATATATAACTATATATACACATATCCTGTGTGTATATATATATATATATATATGTATATATATTTGTGTGTGTGTTCATTACATTTGCCTTAAAATGTCAAATTGTGTATATATATATATATATATGTATATCATATATGTGAGTATATATATATATATATATATAATCTAAATATACTGCGCATTTATATATACATACACACACAGTATATATGTGTATGTGCGTGTATATATATATATTTATATATATACACACACACACCTATATATACAGTATATATATCATATATATCATATATATATATATATATTTATATATATGGTACTTCCGTATCTTTGAGGCCCCCTGCAGGAGCCGCTGGTTACGCTACTTACTAGTCAGTGAAGATACGCAAGTAGCGTAAAATATCAGCCAGTGTCATTGGGCCCCTTGCTGGCTCGCTTCGCTCGCCAAATGGATGTATTCCCCCTCCATGCTCACTTGGATGGTAGGGAATGACTTTGGATACTGGCTGATATCTACGCTACTTACGTATCTTCACTGACTAGGGAAGATACGTAAGTAGCGTAACCAGCGGCTCCTGCAGGGGGCCGCAAAGATACGGAAGTACCATATATATATATATATATATATATATATACACATACACACACCATTTGGGGTTTGGACTATATATGTAGCAGCAATTTCATGGGGGCCCCCACAAGCTTGTTGCCCAGGGGCCCCCACAGACCTTAATCTGGCCCTGACTGTACCACAGAGCTCCAGAGCTAGCACTACCATTAGGTGAACCTAGGTGGTAGTCACAAACGATTAAGGGGCACCACTGATTAACTCATTGAGTGGTTTTATTGGCCCCACATGGAGAGCTTGTTGCTCACATGGAGGATAGGCAGACAACAACTTCTTAAATGTGAATCTACTGTCTTGCTGCTCCTCCATGCCAGTGCTATGTTGAGAGTGTTATGTCACAGCCAAGTGCTACTCTTTTAGTCTGATGGGGAACAACTACTCTTTTAAAGAATACTCCCCTACCTTCTGCTAGCTATCTGTAAGCAGGAGAGGAAGGGGTAGCTGTTGCAATGTGGAGAGAGGGGTGTAGTTTCTGATGACAGAGGTGGTGGGGTCACCATCCCTGCAGAGCTGAGCTCCACTGATCTTAACACATATTTGCAAATTTTGGCAACTGAGTCTGGGAGGTCCGATTAGAGGAGGAGTCAGCTAGTCATGATGGGGGCGGAGCTCTGTAAATATCCTCATTAAGGCTTCATCCCATCACATTTTGATGGGATTCTTAATTTTGCTATGCTGGTGGCAGAGTGGCAATGATGTGATTCATAGCGAATCATGTCATTATAACGTGTCCCACACACTTCATGAGTCTGTCGGCAGGATGCAGATGAGTTGCCCAATTTCCCTGAAACTCCGGTGAGAGTGGGCAAGATACTTACAGTATTTTGATTATCACACTGATTTTGATGTATAAATACAGATCAATAATAGCAGGATATGTATGAATATAAATATCAATTCATTCATTCCAGCTAACTTCCAAAGCTTCTCTAACCCTGTTAAAATTATTAGAGTTCAGTTCATTATCCAGACAAATCCTCTTTTGAACATTTTCCATTCACTTTATTAAGTATTGGGTTGTGAACATTCTTTTTAATCTATGGATAATAAGTTTTCCTAGCAATGTAGAGGTCTGATCACAATTTGCAGACTGTATTCCTTTAGAAAAAGTCTAATTTCTGTTGCTAGGCATCAAAGTGATAGCAATACCAAATGGAACAATTAAATACCAGTGAGCATGGTCTACAAAGTTAGTCTTTTCAATTTTGCATTTAGTATAATTTTATGTTAATGACTGAAAGTTGTATGTGTGCATATAATTCATGCAGTATCTGAAAATTGCTGATATTAACACATGGTTATGTTGGGGCTAATTTAGAGGTACAGTAGATGCATATTTTCTAGAAATAAACATAGATAAAGAACAAAAAAGTGTAATTACATGCAGATGTTGAATATCATGTAGAAAATGTAAGCTAAGAAACAGCAGTGTTGTTTCAGGTATAACAAGTGTATTTACTTTGGCCATACTTGCCGACTTTGTGGCTGCCCCCTCCGGGGCATGGTGGTGCGATCACATGATAGTGGCACTGCCCCACTCTATAAAATTCACAGTTTACAGACATTCAGTACAAATCGCTTCATTGGCTGCCGGGACTGCCCACTTCACACAGGAAGTGGGGACTGCTGGATAGAAGTCGGCAGAAGCAGATCTGGACAGGGAGACTTGAATACTCTTCAGGGTGGCCAGGAGCACTACCGGAGATTTGGGAGAATCCTTCATGTTGCCAGAGGATAGGCACGTATGCTTATGTAAAATAGAAAGTACAAAAAGAACAAGGAGCTAAAGAATGAGTATGTCCAACCCAAAACGAGCTAATAAATATATAATGATAATGCTCCTGCAGCTCACCTAGAACCAAGAGGGAGCTGTACCCCTCAAAAAATGTATACAACAACAAACAAAGGGAAGCGCTGGAGCAAATCAAATAAATATAAGTTTAATACAACTAGAAATATATTTCATATACCAGAAAGAGCTAAAAATGGTGGATTCACAGACAATGGTGTATGAATTGATAAAAAAACTAATACATTTGTGTGCACACAGAATGGGTATATTCAAAACAGATAGAAACCGTTACCTTTACAAGTAATCACAATATAGTTGGATCTTAATGTCCTCAAACCGGGGAAAGAAAAGGGAAAATTCCACTTTAGGGCTATACCACAGATGTTAAAACAGCCAAAAACAACATATCCAATAATTAGATTCTGCATGCAACCATTAATGTTTTAAAAGCAATCCAGTTGTTATTAGCAACAGAGGTAAATGTCAGTCTCCAGTGGTAACTTATTTGTTAGTTGCAGTAAGCATGTAGGTTAGTAATCAAGCATCAACATGTTATATGGCCAGCATATTGGATTTAAAGTTCAAGCAGCAATAAGGTTAGCAGCAAGCACTGTTGGTATAGTGAATCTGACACTTGTACATTTAGTTGTTAATTGAAGCCAGAATGTAAATTAGTAGTCAAGCATCAGCCAGTGTACTGGTTTTAATAGTTCAAGCAGCAAAATAATTAGTAATAGACAGGCACTGTAAGCGTGGTGAATCGGACTCTTACTGTACAGGTTTAGAAGAGAGGATGTGCAAAAATAATTATAATTATATATAAATCACTCTCTCTCCCTTTGGACTTCTTGGCTGGGTACACACCTAAAGGTTTTCTGTCCAACCATCCAACTAGTTGATTGGTTGGAATGAAAATCTGGTAAGGTATGAAAGCAAATGAAAATCAGCAATTTGCTCCTAAATGCCATAAAACAGATGAAAATGGTCGTCAGAAAAGTTTGTTAAATGTATGATTAATAATTTGTTCAAACAACAGTTTGTCCATTTTCCGGCGTTTGGGAGCAAATTGCTGATTGTCATTTGCTTTCATACCTTACCAGATTTTCATTCCAACCAATCAACTAGTTGGCTGGCTGGACAGATAATCTTTAGATGTGTGGCCAGCTTTAGTCAATACTGCTTTAACACACCTTTCATGAAATCAAATCAGATATGCTCTCTAGCCTAGTACAAGTCCCACAATTGAAAATAAATAAATATCAAATACTTGTAAGCTGTCACCGGTATGCCGGCCAGCAAGAGGGAAAAAGAATCCGTCCTTACTTCACAGCGGCTCAATATCCGACCAGTGGGGACAGAGCACATGCTGTGAGTAGTGGCTGTCATACTGTGCTGCAATATAGGATCCCGGCATCTCCTGACAGGGCTTGTGTTGTAGTGAAATCACTGACTTGCTGTGCAGCAATGTGCATGCCCCGGTATCTCCCGTCTCACGGCTTGGACAGCACTACCTGGTAGCGATCATCTAACGCATTTCTCAGCCAATCAAAGGCAGAATAAGTCATGAATTAGATGTCCGGTCTATATATACACATAGCCAAATCTTAATTGGTCACACAGCACCACCTTACTTGGTCACATGTATCTAACAATGTTAATAGTCTCAGTGCTGAAAACTATGTCAGCCTGAAACTAAATTTAATTAAATAAATAACCCATTGTTCCATAGCAATATGTATACACATATATAGACACAAAATAAATAATAAAAATACATATATATAAAAATATAAATCTAAAGAGTATATATATATATATATATATATATATATATATATATATAAATATGTACAGTATATAGTTCGCATTGGAATTGGACATCACATAAACTAGATGCTAAAAATAGAAAAATTACTTATATATTAGAGATTTATGAAGAAATAACTAAAAAGATAAATAAGATAAAATAAGATCTGCAAAAATTATCCTTATGAAATATGTGTAATAAGTAGCAGTTTGAGAGACTCCCATATATATAGTTGAAAAAAGAAAAGAGAGATGAAATGAAGATGTAATAGGAGATGATAATTATTAAACTATGAGGAATACTAATATAACACATAATGCTTATTATATGTAGTGATAGTAATTACTAATCTGTAAAAAAAAAATATATAATGCTCCTATAACACCTGAGAGAGAAAAAAGGAAGGTAATGATGCACACAATTAATATAAGTTACAGTAACTCTTTGTAATAAGAGATCTATATGACCTTCATAGTATGTTACTTGTTAAAAGATCCAAATAGCCCCCCAAAAATTTGTGTCAAGGTCGACCACCTAAATGAACATACAACGAGCAACTATATGTCAAGAAGGTGGGGACAAAGAATGGATGGAAACAAGACAACACATCAAGGCCAATGGGGACCCAAAGTGCCTGATGTCGACCCCGTTACCACTTATGTCCCCCCATTAACAGTGATTAAGCTCAACCATGTCATTGAGGCCATGTGGAATTAATGTGTCTAACTGGAAAATCCAGAAAGCTTCTCTTTTACAAAGCCTACAAAGTCGATTGACAACCTCTTTTGATGTCTTGGACTTGTTCAATGGCCTTCACTATAATGCTGTCAAGTTTGTTATTCTGGCACTAATTAATATGGTGAGGTAGACTATGAGTTTTCATCCTATTTATGATGTTACGTCTATGTTCTGCGAATCTAATGAGCAGTGGACTTGTAGTCCTGCCTACATACTGTAGGCAACATGCACATTGGATAACGTACATGACATGATGATTTACAGTTGAGAAAGCCTTCTATCGGGAATTCTTCTTTAGTGTGAGATGATGTTATCTCCATAGTCTTTCTTGCTGAAAATTGGCAAGTCAGTCACATATTTCCTCCACATTTGAAGAATCCTCTAGGTTGTGGTGGTAACCAAGAACTAAGTGGTTTGTAATCCTCAACTGTACATTTTTTAAAGAAACTTGGAGCCAATTTACTTTTCAAGCTTGGCGCTTTTCTGAAAACCACTCTATGAAGAGTATTCAAAGTTTTTTCTAATATTCTATCAGATTTCAACAATAACACATTTTTAGATATTATTTTCTTGATTGCATATGTAGAAGAATTATATTGAGTAATAAAATATACTTGTTTTCTCTCTGTATTAATGTATGGTTAGAATCCTTAGACTTGGTTTTCAATAAAGATAGCCTATCTTGATTATTCACTGTCTCCAAAGTTCTTTCCAATAATGTATGGGATATCCTTGGAGTAAAAATTAATTATATAGCTCTAATGCTTGTTTTTGAAAAATATCTGCTGTAGAACAGGTTCTCTTTAGGCGGAGGAACTGACCCTTAGGGATATTATGAAGAAATATCTTGTTCATGAATACTTGTATAATTAAGATAATTACCACAATCGACCTGCTTGACATAGGTGGCTGTTTAAATCTGCCCATTATGGATGGTCAATGCGATATCTAAGAAGTTGATGCATTGGGGACTATAGGTGCTAGAGAATTTTAACCCAAAGTGATTGTGATTAAGGTGATAAACAAAAGCTTTAATAGATAGTGTATCCCCATCCCAAATAAGAAACAAATCATCTATATATCTGTCATAGAGAACCAGGTGTGCCCCAAACCTCCTCCCTCACATGTACCGATGTTCAAATCTGCCCATGTAGAGGTTGACATAGGTCGGGGTGAACCTGGTTCCCATGGCAGTATCATGTGTTTGAAGAAAATATTGTGCATCAAAAGAAAAATAATTGTTTTCTAATATAAATCTTATACTGTTGAGAATAAGGTTACGTGACATCTCTTCCACCATAGGATCATTGCTAAGATAGTGATTTACTGTGAGGAGTCCTTATTCATGTGGTATATTACTATATAGGGACTCAACATCACATGCGAGAAATTGATATGAGTTTTCCAGACTATAGATTGAATTTGATTCAGAGTGTGTTGTATCTTTAATGAATGATGGAAGAGACATCACGTAACCCTGAAAATGTTCATCAACGAAAGAGGATAAATTACTTGTGAGTGACCCGATCCCAGAAATAATTGGACAACCGGGTGGCTTGGTGAGTATTTTATGAATTTTCAGTAAGTGGTAATAAATTGGTGTTATAGGGTATGCTTATGCCCCATGATAGTGCAGAGATATGGTTTAATAGTGTTAGTAGGGAAAGAAACATTACCCTATTTGTATGCAGTGGGTCTCATTTAAAATTATGTAGTATCACACTTAAAATGCTGGCCAAAAATCTGAGCTCTTTTTGAATAATGTCCCAAAGTGAATTGTGACCAATGATCATAGATTGGTCTGTTTACCACTAATATAGGTGGGAAGAAAGCCTTGGATTTCCCCTGAAAAAGCCAAAGCTGGTACCAGAGTATTTGATCTGTGAGTTGCACCAATGCACGCTTTTGGGTGATTCCTAAAATACACACTCTCGCTGCTAATTAGAGAGTGATGAAAGTTTACACCGACTTAGTTCACGCGTGCACAAAGAGAGAGCCAGATGTGTTGGAGGGATTGTTATTCACACTCCATAACTCCTTCCAATAGGATGGATGGCAGCCACATTGGGACTCCAATGATGAATAGACCTGTCAACTTAATGAGTAGGCCCCTATAAGCCCCTTAAAGTGGAACCAAATGCTGACAATCTGCGGCTGGCTTTTTGGCTTGTCATAATATTGGATTTTTCAAGTTGTAGGGTCTGATTCTGAGCTTGTGTAGTGCAAAATCTGCAAGTTTTCATTTCACATGCCATCACAAAATGTTTCATACATATGCAGGTATGTTCACATCTGTAAGTTGCATCTGCTTGAGATTGGAGAGTGGGGATAGGGATTTATGGGGTGGTTTAATGTAGATTGAAGGCCTGAAGCAGAGGTGGATGCTATTGCATCTACAACTGTGTCTTAATCTAATGCTGTAGCATTAGATTAATTTTATATCGATCTAATCTGATCTAAATCTATGTTGTGTTTCTGGGGCTAAATCACACATGTACTAACAGACAATTTTTGATTTTTAAAAAAAATATATTAGTAAATGTATTTAGCCCCAGAAACACATAATTGATTTAGAGTTAAAATATATCAAAATCGATTAAAATTGACCTAAAGTAAATATACCCCAAAGTGGTATTTGAGCATCTAAAGATGCTGAAAGTGGGCGTCTCAGTCCTTGCACATTGTGACGCATGGCTGTACACCAGGGAAGGGCTTTGTAGTGGCAAAAGACGCACACATGACCATCGCTGCACCAGACACAGAATCAGGCCCTATGTGTTCCACCTTTGAAAAATTATGTCTGAAGATATATGCTTGAATGAGGTCTCAGACCTATCTCTGGTGCCTTATTAATATTATAATTATACCGCAACAAAACAATGGTGATGCGCTAATAAACATAAATAATATACTATGTAATTCTTTTCTCAAGACACCACCTACTGTATGTAATATTAATAATCTTTATAGAAATAAAATGTCAGTACATGTAATCACATTTACTCTTATAAATAATCACATTATCCAATATAAAAAACTCTAGTGCACTCCTAAGAATTGAGATATATAAAATATACTGCCTCTAATGAAAATAAATCACTGGAGCAATCTCTTGTCAAATTAATGACATATGGAAAATCCGATAATGAATATGTGAAGCTCTTTTTGTATGATATATTTGCACACACTGTTACACCAGTCTCTTACCACATCAATACCTAGTTGCAGAGTCCCATGAACAATCCACTGAGTTTGGAAGGACACACTTCCTATAAAGCACGTTCGCGGTGGGCACTCCTGGTAAGTAGTGGGGGTCCAGTCGGTGTTTCACATGTGTAGCTGATAGCCAAGGGAGTTACCAATGCACGAACCCAAACAAAGTGAGCTGTTTTGAGTTACAGTTGTATAATTGTGCTGATAGAGCTTCCAGCTCCCAGCTTGAGACTCAGTATTTTAGGCTTCCACAGCACAAGATCCTGGTTCCAGTAGCATGACAGCAAAGCTACTGTGGTATACAATCACCGGCAGGTAAATCTCTGACCAGTTTTGCTCCAATATGGGGGCTTCATCAGTCCATCGCTGCACCAGATTCAGAATCAGGCCCTATGTATTCCACATTTGAAAAATGATGTCTGTAGATATATGCTTGAAATAGGTCTCAGACCTATCTCTGGTGCCTTATTAATATTATAGTGTTCATTCTAGGGTGGGCAGGGGGCAGAGCGCTATCACAGAAGGGCACTCTCCGAAAACAGGGCATGGTCACTAGGAAATGGGGTGTGTCCTTGAGATGTGCCCCCTTTTCATCACTGTAGGGGTGTTGCCAGCATTCAAGGAGATGCTAAACTGACCCCAAGCTCTCCCTGCAGTGTCAATATATGCACACAGCATCTGTTCACTCGCTGGTGATTCTTTCACCAGAACTGTTCCCCTATGCAGAACACTTCTGGACCAAGGTGGGGGCAGCTGTTTCAACAGGGCGCCGCCATAAGGGAAGGGCGCATTTCAGCAACTTCAAATCAGGTAGGGCGCAGCGCCCCACTGAAACAGCCTAGCGGGAACACTATCTTTTATTTATATGGAGCTACAAGGGGTCTGCAGTGCCTTATAAAGTACACAAACAGAAACAGTATAAACAAAACAAGAATAAAGTGACTTACAGTATAGAACATTGCAGGACATGGACATGGTTTATATACATTGCTGCATCAGCAGTCATAATTCCCAAATATTTCATAGTGCAGCAGAGCTGATGATTTAGGTGAGGGAAGGAAAAGCACATGAGGGAAGAGGGTCCTGCTCGTGAGAGCTTATAGTCTAATGAAGTGGTAGACAGACTATGGTGACACAGAGGGAAGAGACAATTAGAAAGGAGCATAAAGTAGTGTGTTAAAATGAGTTCTGGATGGCTTTGATAAAGCAGTGGGTCTTGAGAGCCCTTTTTAAATTTTCTAGAGAGGTGGAGAGTCTGATAAGGAAAGGGGGAGAGTTCCAGTGGTAGGGAACACTATTGACAGAATCTTGGAGTCAGGAGTGGGAGGGAATAATCAGTTGGGAGGAGAGGCAGCATTCATTTGTTGAGCAAAGTGGGCAGGTGGTAGTGTGAAGGACAATAAGGTTGGAGATGTATATGGGAGAGGATTGGGTGAGGGCTTTGTATGTGAGTGTAAGAAGTTTAAATCAGGTTTTGAAAGGGAAGGGGAACCAGTGAAGGGCTTGTAGGAGAGGGGAGGCAGACGTAGTGCGTTTGGAGGAGAAGATGATCCAGGCAGCAGCATAGAGGACAGATTGTAGTGGAGAGATGTGGGATACAGGGAGGCTAGATAAGAGGAGGTTACAGTAGTCCAGTTGGGAGATGATCAGTGAGTGGATGAGGGTCTTAAGTCCCTCCATGGTGGAGATATTTCTGTTATAAAACAGCAGGACTGCAAAAGGTACTTAATATGTGGTGTGAAGGAGAGATTATCAGATCAGTATTAGACATGTTATGTTTAAGAAACTGCTGGAACATCCAGGAGGAAATAGCAGAGAAACTGTTGGAGATACGAGTGAGGAGAGAAGGGCATAGGTCAGGGGAGTAGAGGTAGAGCTGAGTGTCATCAGCATAGAGACGATATTGGAGGCCAATAGTGCTGATGAGTTCACCTAGAGAGGATGTGTAGAGGGAGAATAGGAGAGGTCCAAGAACAGAACTTTGAGGGACACCTACTGGTAGAGGAAGTGGGGGGAGAAGTGGTGTCATGAGAGAAGATGAGAAAGAACAGTCTGAGAGGTAGGAAGACATCCAAGAGAAGACAGTATATTGCAGACCTAGGGAGTGAAGGATTTGCAGGAGGAGAGGATGGGCCACAGTGTCAGATGTAGCAGAGAGGTCAAGGAGAATTAGCAAAGAGTAGTGGCACTTGGATTTTCCAGCAAGGAAGTCATTGGTGATTTTAGTGAGGCCAGTTTCTGTGGAATGGAAAGGATGAAAGTCAGAATGAAATGGGTCACCAGTAAGAGTCAGGAGAGAGAAGGGGCAGTAGTTAGGGTGGGTTTTTTTAAGAATGGGGGAGACAATGGCATGCTTAAATGCAGAGGGGACGTTTCCTGAGAGGGTGAGATTGAAGAGATGGGCAAGATGGAAACAGGCAACATGAGAGAGGGAGCAGAATAAGGGATAGGGTCAAGGGAGAGGTGGAAGGGAGGGAGGACCAGATTCGGGTCATGACTTAATCTCCAGATACTGAGGAGAATGAAGTCAGAGTTGGTAAAATAAATGGGGAGAGGCAGGCTGGGAAAGAAGGGGATGGGCTGACGAGTGTCTGTTGGGATGTGATGTCCTAGTGCATGGATTCAATTTTAAATGAGAGTGGCAAAATCTAGGGCAGAGATAGAGAAGAAGGGGTAAGGATGGGGAGGGGCAGAGGAGGGAGTTAAAGGTGGCAAAGAAACTATGGGGTTGGAGGACTGGGTGGAGATAAGGTCTTGAAGTAAGACTTTATAGAGGGAAAGGGCAGCGGAGGAAGTCTTCAAACTGAATATTGCCTTGAATATTGCTCTGAGGTACTAGTATCATTGAATTTCTGCCAGGATTTGATTTAAGAAACTCCTACCTGTTTGCACAATAAGACAAAAGCCCCTTGCCAAATCTATTAAAACATGGCATACAAGTATAATTCATACTTGCCTATACTCCCAGAATATCTGGGAGACTCACAAACTTTAGGGAGTTCTCCCAATCTCCTGGGAGAGTACACCACCTTCCCAGATCCTCCCACTATCTGAGTGTGGATTCTGGATACACTTTGCAGAACCTACCCTCTCTGGGCTGTCTACCCTCTAGACACCAGACTCTGTTTTGACTCGGTATAAACTCAAAACACCAGACTTTCTGGACATGAGATAAGCTCTGGACATTGAATCTAACTCGGGCACAGGCACTGGATGCACACCTGTGAACATTGAATAAATTCAAGTTTTTGACCCTTTGCAAACTTTCTGGAGAGGGTCCAAACACTGTTCTCTCCACTTCTTTACACTGCTAAAATGCACTCTGCTTCCTCGTCTTATTTCTCCCACACTCAGAAACCACAGAAATTCAACCCCCTCCCCCTCTTTCTGTTCTTCCTGTCCCAGCATAGTGCATGTCATGCTGGGAAATGTAATCCTTTTCCTGCTCTAACCATCAACCCAACTGTCTCCCAATTCTAAGTATGCATCATTTGTATATAGATAAGTACAAATTGTTAAAAATAGAACTTACTGCATATAAAGATGTCAGTCATACATTAGAGTAAATAATAAAACCACAATGTATATTATAAAAATATTGGATCCAGTCTACACTTACCCTGGCCCCAACATCTTTCAGCCATGTCCAAACTCACTGCGTCTTGGCCCCTTCTTCTATCCCAGCAGTAGGAGCCATGGGCCCCAGGTCCCACTGCACATGCCTGACTCATTGTAGGATTATTATATAGATAAATTCAATAATGAACAAAAAGGTCACATCAATAAATTATAACAAATATGCCATTATGTAAAAAAGTGTTTATTATATAATACTCTGGTAAAATGGACCTGGCATATACTGGATCAACTTAGCCTTCCTCCATACCATCCCTGTGCCACCCCCTACCTGTCCCCACTTTGCTCCATCCTGGTCCCTTCCCTGCTATACTTACCAGCGCAAGGGTAGTCCTCCCCTCTCCTGGTAATTTGTCCTGACTCTGCCACTGTTTTGGAAGTCATTAAGGGGGGGGTAGTGTGCTGCAGGAATGTGCCCCCACTCTCACTGCTTGTTACAAATAAGAGAAAGATCACCGTCAAATTACCGCAGCTGTAATCAGTGCTGCGCATGCTCCGCTATTGTGAATATAACGGCGCATGTGCAGCACTGATTACAGCTGTGGTAAGGTAGAGCAGGTAGGGAAAAGTATCTATATCTCGAAAAGCTGTCATCGCAAAAATGACAGCTTTTCAGAATAGATACTTATGGGGAGGAGGAATGATGAATTCCTCCAGTAATTAGGTAGAACTCCATGCGAGTTCTAAACCTAATTATCTCCATTGAATTTTTAGTAAAGATGAATAGGCCCCAATGTCATCTCAGCTAATGAATAAAGATGAATCCTCAATGAAACAAAAGTTAAAAAGGGACATTATATTCTTCATTGTCTTGAAATCACAATCAGTGCAGTCATTGTTATCTTTGCTTTAGAAACAAAAGAACATGCCCTTTCAGCTGCCTGTAAGAATAATAACTTACTGATTCACACCCCACACCCTATTCAGTAGTTTTAGGAGAGTGCTTAAAGTTCAGCCTTAATAGTAGCCTTGTCAGTAATAAAGGATACATTCTGCGCGCTTATCAAAGCACCTTCATTTTACCCAGCGCATATGGATGATCTTCCCAATTTACACCATCTGCATACTTTGGAGACACCTCAGAATGTAGAATGGCAACTAGGTATGTAGAGAGGCAGGAATATCCAAAGAAGTGCACTGTTCCAATGTCAGAATCAGCAGTAATTCTACCAAGTGGACCTCAGCAGGTGCTGTTGTTTCGATAACAGTGCGACTTAAGGTGGCCATACACGATGAGATTCAAAAGTTGGTCAAATTAGTTGTACGATTTTCCTTGAAAATTCTTCCCTTCAGATACAGGACGATTTGTATTTAAAATGAAACTATTTCACATAAGACCATACGATTTGATCAATAACATCACATAATGTGTGTCAATTCCTACACGATCAGTTGATATCTCTCTGCAAAACCATCTAATCTGCGATCCAACTAGACGACGGCGGGGATACGCATCAGGGTTGCAGAAGACTCAAAATACAACTATTTTAAAAAGATTGGTCTGTCCAACCTGTAGAAACTACCCAAATCGTGTGATCAATCGTCCTGTGTATGGCCAGCATTAAACATCATGTATTTGGCACTTCCTTGATACAACCAGTCCCCTGCAACAGGGGTGGGGTGGGGGATATGTTAAAGGCTCTGCTGTTTGACTTCTTGGGTATTGATCCTTGGCTTTGTCTGAATTTGCTCTGGCTTTCATTTCTCTGACTTTGTACATGACCATGTTCCTGGATAATCCCTTGGCTAGCAGCGACAGACTGCCTACCTGTATACTGAACTTTTGGCTTTGTCTCTGACTGGTCCAGATAACCCCTTGGCTACCAGAGACTGGGATTCATTGCTGAATTTACACAACAGCAGCCAGCAGCCTTTATGCTGTACTATCCATGACAGTTAAATTATAAGTCACATCAAAGCCAAACCACCTATCACTTTAGTCACACTTCAAATTAAACATTTCCATTTTATACTAAATACGGTTCAGTGTAGACTAATTTATTGCTTAAACTGTTTGTAGGGACATGGGTGCTGTCTTTTGGTAATTTTTGTGTGTGTGAAGACTTTATGTTTATTATATTGCATATATTGTATATATGTACTTGGCCAGTGTTATTTTCAGCAGGATGAAGCAGGAACTCGGGGCTCGATTCAGACCCGCTCGCTAGGCTACGTTCGCACGTAGCCTGCTGATGTTTGCAATCTTCGCATGCGTATAAGACACAGTGCGTGTGCGCGAAACAGTGTATGCAATCGCGAAGCGATCGCCCCATGCATAAAGACACCTCACTAGATTGAGTGACAGGACAAGCCGTTTGTGGGTGGTGACTGGTTGGTCAATGGAAACGGGGGAGTGGTGGTACGAACGCAGGCAAGTCTGAACATCTTAACGCCATTTGAGAGGCGTGCATAATTAAGATGCAGCGTCATTATGCACATAACATGATTGATTTACACACCGAAGCACTCGCAGTGCTTGTGGTAGGGTATGGTCAGCCACAAGTGCTGCGTATGGTTCCGATGGTACTCTATGTTACCGATTGTTGCATACACTTCCTGGAGATGACATGTATCACTAAGGGAAAGTGGGCATCTTAAGACAGGCTGTGGACGTCTAAATACACACTGCGATCGCACACCAAGACATAGTGGGCGTACTAATGCCTTGCCGTGCAATCGCGTGATTTGCATACTTTGGCAGCTGACGGCTGCATGCGAACACATCTAGCGAACGGCTCTGAATCGGACCCTCAGTTCCTGAACATCTCATTAACTATGACGTAATGTCCTAGGCCAAAATGTATTTTCCATAAGTTGTTTTATTTCAAATTCCTATTTGAGTGCCTTTGTTTCTAAATACTATATATATATATATATATATATATATATATATACGTACACATGTAAAATATAATGTAAAAAAAACTATATAATAAAAATAATATATATTTTTTCTATAGCTCCACCCCCAGTAACTCCACCCACAGTTTCTGAACCTATTTTTACAGAAAAATAGCCCTGTACTTGGCCTCATTTAGAGTTATGGGTAAATTCAGTGTAAAGTTTCAGTTTTGCAAATTGGCAAACCCATGTTTTACTGTATAGAGAATAGGGAAAATTTAAAATATGTGGATAGATTTAAGGTGCCTACATGCTAGGAGATATTTTACACGATACACCCGATTCCGACGCATCGGAACGAGAGAACATGTAAAATATGTCCAACTCGTGAGTGTCCACTCATGATTACGATGCTGATGCGCGTACCTGCTGGTTTTACATCGCATCTGCAGATCTGCCGTGCTGCAGGCAAGATCTGACAATCTCAGTCACGATGCACTGGAATAGTTAGGATGTACGATAGATCGTGGATCAATTTGGACAGTTTTTAATACCAAATCGTGCCCACGACTGCCGGAGAGTTGCTGGGGGAGAAATCGGACACAATGTTGCATCGTGACCAAATAGCCTAGTGTGTAGGCACCTTTAGAGTTTTGAGTCGGACCCGTACTAATGTAAGGCCACTCTAAATCGCAATGTACAACTTACACCTCCAATGTGAGAATTCAGCATCTCTGTGCACAACCACTTTCAGTGAGACACCCGTGACACTCCCATAACACGCCCATAAGACTCTACATCTTTGGGCGTTTGAATAGCCACCTCCCTGACTCTGCAGATGATCGCCCAATACAATTATAATACACTACTGTGTCTATGCATCTGAAATGGCTACTGCGACTCTGTACAAACACAATCAGGACACATGCACAATGCACCTTAGAACTCTGGACCTGATTCAGACACACTCGCTAGATGCGTTCGCATGCTAGATGCGTATGCATATTCTGCAAGGCAGGCGATCGCACGGCAAGACATTAGCATGCCCAAATTGTCTTAGCGTGCGATCGCATTGTGTATGCTGATGCCCACCAGCCTGTCTTAAGACACTTACTTGCGCAAGTCATATCCAGGAAGTGTATGCAACCATCAGTAACATCGGATGCAATCGCAGCACTTGTGGTTGACCATACCCTGCCGCAAGTACTGCGAGTGAATGCTACCAAGGTATGTGTACAATGACGCTGCCTTTTAATTATGCACACCTCTGAAATGGCATTAAGACACTCAGGCATGCCTGCGTTCGCACCTCCACTCCCCCGTTTCTAGAAGCCAGCCCCTGTCACACCCACAAACAGCTTCTCCTGTCACTTATTCAGCAGGGCTGTCTATGTGCAGAGAGCGAACACTTCCCGATCGCTCGCACTGGTTTACGCACACGCATTGCGACGTGTACGAAAGCACAGAATGCAAACAATTGGCTGGCTGCGTGCGAACGCATCCTAGGGAGCGGGTCTGAATCAGGTACTCTGTGTCCGTCATCATCATTGCGTCCAACTGAGAATCAAGCCCTTATTTTCAATTTTGCTCCATAAATATGCATCTAGTTTGAAGATTTCACTGAAAGATGAATCAGTAATTTACATTGGTCTCCACATATATAATTAAGCATGTTATATGTTGACGGCAGCTGTTTTCTTGATAGACCTGTTCAGCAGGCTCTCAGTGAGGGCTGAGGCATATTATAAATAGGCAAGACCCAATTCTGTATCAGTCTTCCAGCTCTCATCCTAACCCACTGCTCCATGCTCCTTGCTCACTGTCTCTCCCCCTGTGTCACCCCTGTCTGTTTGCAACTCCCCGTTAGACTGTTAACTTTCTTAATCAGGGCCCTCTTCCCTCATGTGCTTCTACTTCCCTCACCTAAATCATCATCTCCTCACTTCCTACAATGGCACCTACCCCTTGGAGTCTGCTGAGCAGGGCCGGTGCTACCACTAGGCCAACAGGCAGCTGTCTAAGAGCGCCGGCATTGCCGGGCGGTAGTGTGGACCGCACATAAGTGCAGTCTGCACTACCTACTAGGAACAAACACACAACCACCAGCGCCGGCAGCTGTGTGTTTGTTTTTGCAGCCGATGAGAGTCAGACAGACTCTCATCAGCTGCTGCGCCCACTGATGGAGCCGGGCTCCATTTTCCAGCTCCTGCAGTGGGTGATGGGAGAGATGTCATGATGTCTCTCCAATCATGCAGAGCGGGCGCCCGGGGAACAGAGGAGCGGATGCCGGAGCGGGGATTAAGGTAAGTGGAGTTTTTTTTAATTTTTTTACGTATGTGATTGGCTGGGATTACTGCTGGGGGGGAGATCACTACTGGGGGCACTGCTGGGGGGAGGCTACTACTTTGGACACCGCACGGCTTCTACTGGGCTGGGGTTAGATCACTACTGGGGGCACTGCTGGGGGGAGGCTACTACTGGGGGCACGAATACTATGGGGGCATTGCTGGGGGGAGGCTATTACTGTGGACACGACTACTGCTGGGGGGAGGCTATTACGGGGGCACAGCTGGGGGGAGGCTACTATTGGGGGCACTGTTACTGCTGGGAGCATTGCTGGGGGGAAGTTACTACTAGGGGCACGACTACTACTGGGGTCACTGCACAGGTGGGACTAGTACTGGGGGCACTATATAAGGGGCACTGAACATGGGGGGGACTAGTACTGGGGGCACTATATAAGGGGCACTGAACAGGGGGGACTACTCCTGGGGGTATTATATAAGGGGCACTGCATAGGGGGACCTCTACCTGGGGAATTGCGTAGGTGGGACTACTACTGGGGGCATTATATAAGGGGCACTGCATAGGGGGCCACTACTGGGGGCACTGTATAAGGGCTTGTGTAGCTATCTGCGGGTGGGGGGGTGCAAGGCTGAAGAAGCCTAGATTGCTAAGAAATCTTGCACCGGCCCTGCTGCTGAGGCATATAAATGGGCATAACTGGGGTCTCTCTTGCTGGCATTTATAAAGGGACATGCCTGAGAGGGATTTGAGGCATATAACAGGGTACAACTGAGGGGCTCTTAGGCATATAAAATAGCTTGAGGGGGCTCTGAGGCATATAAAGGGGCATGTGGAGGCTCTGAGGCATATAAAAGAGCATGAATGGTCTCTGAGGTATATAAAGGGGCATGAGGAGTCTTTAGGCTGGAATATAAATGGGCATGAGAAGGCACATAAAGTGCGGTTTTGGCCACACACCCTGATCGCACCCTCTGTCTGGGAATCTCTGAATAAAAGGGTAGTAAACCTAACCCTTATGTCTGTGCAAAATTCTAACCTTCTACAAGCACTACCATATTGTCTGATTAATCTATGTGCCCTGGTGAAAATCTAGGCAAAAATGAAGGCACATATCTAGGTGAACTTGCATAAACCAAGGCTCATGGACTGTACAATGCTGATATTGGATTGTGCAGTAGATATATTTGGCTAGTTCTATGAGGCCATTTGAACACAGAGGTTCAAGCCACATCAAACACTTGCTTTCCTAATCTAACTTGCATTACATAAGTAAATGCACATTGCTGATTGGTTACTATGGATTAAATAGTTTGGGTAGTGTAACTACATAAATAAAATTTAAACATTTCAATTCTTTTATTTAGTTTCACATAATGGCTCTTATGATTTTGCTGCCTGTTAAAGATAGTTTCTGATAAGTAGAAAGAAAGAAACCACACAAAAAGGCCACGCTGCTGCTGATACTAATTGTAGTTGTTTAAATTCTCATACTTGATTGATCACAATAAGTAGGCTTATCTGAACCACTAATACACATTTATTAAAACAAAAAACAAATGTCATATAAGCATAGGTAAAATGTATCTGATTTGGCAAATGCTGCTACATATAAAAATCTCACTTATGGATCCTAAAGCAATAAACTACAGTGAAGTTCAATCAGTACTAATTCTGAAAAAATGCATAGGCTCTGCTTGATTTTATGTTCCTTAAAATTCAGTTGACACACTTTATGCTCACCAATTTAGTGCATTGTGTATTAATGGGGAATCGTACCCCAGGCTTGTCCCACATAGCAATCAACCTCTTATTAGACCAGCGATGGAGTGCTAGCTGTAGTGCGCCAAATCTCCACTCTCTTAATGGAACCTTGCCTATCGCTGGTTGCGGGGGAGCCTAATTGTTTGTAGCGGGGGTGCGGCTGTACTAGAATCCTGGTTGTTTGTGCTCAGCCATGGTCTGCTGTCAGTCTCGTGCCTCTGCTATCCCAGCCATACACACTGCATCACTGTGGGCTTCTCCTCTCCTTTGTGCCACTGTGAGAGGAACAGCTCAATATCCACAATAATACTTGAAAGAACCAAAAGCCGGTGGTAGTGGCAGTGTCGGACAGGAGCATGAGGGGCCACCGGGATAATCAGTGGTAAGGCCCCATGCTTAAGGGAAGTGGTCATCCACCAGAGGGGGTGTGGCCTGCCACCACAGACAGTTGGCTAACCATTAGGCAAATCTTGGTGTAGATTCTATAGAAGTGAACCAAGCCCCCTTGTTAATCAGGTGGTCCTGCTCCACCAGGTAACTGACTGGCTAATAGTGTAAAAATTTATAATTTGGGGTCTGAAACCTGACACCTAGAGGAGGGGGTGGGCCCACTGGCAGTGGGGCCCACCGGGAATTTCACCTGTACCCCTGTTGGCCAGTCCAACCCTGGGTAGTGGTGAGCAACGAGCTCAGTCCATACAAATGTAGTAGGTACTGGATTAGTGACCCTAGTGAAATGGGGTTTTCTCTGGGGGTCTAGTTGATCCCCTCCTTAATGTAATATATTCTCTTTAGCAAGAGAGATTTACTGCCAGAAAGATGAGTAGATTATTGTTTATTGAAGTAGTGAATCTTTGTTCATTTTCCTGCACACCTGGGTACAAGGGAATATTATGGAATATACATGGCTGTGGAATGCTTTCCTATGGAATATACAGAAGAGAATGAAAGCACCCCCTAAAAAGTTATTTTCTATAGTTGTAATGTTTTCTAGTGTATGTAGTGTAGTAAATAGTAGAGTATATTGTATATTGCAATAAATAATTTAGAGCTGAATGTATCAAGTGGTGATAACTCCTGTATTTTGTGTTTTAACCAGCAAAAGGGCTTATTACCACTTTTTAATTTACATTAATAGGCATTTCATACAGAAATCAGAGCAGTTGCTTTATCTTAATAACAGTGCCACCAAAGCCAGCTATGGTGGCGAAGCGTGATGGGAACTTCTCAAGATAATAGAAGCTAAACTTTTCATTGCTTATCAAGTAACACATACTGCCATCTGTGGATGGAGTTATGCCCACTCACCCACTCATAAAAGCATTGTGTCATACTTGCTGACAATCTGGCTGCCCCACCTGGAAGGAGGTGGTCAGGTTGGCACAGCGGGCAAGGGGTGTGAGGCAAGTTTGGGGCCAGAGTGAGAGGGCATAACTATGTGTGATCACATCATAATGGCCCCGCTTTCGCTAGAGCACAATGCCAAGATTACTGGTATGGTGCAGCATGGGGCGGGGCCACAATGATGTAATTCATCGGCTCCCCCTAGACTACCCATTTGTATTGTATAAGTTGTGGGGGGAAAGTGGATGCTGGTGGGGGGGTGCGGGCAGGTGGTGGCCTGCTGGCAGACTTGTCCTCTCTACTGGGATACAGGGAGCATCACCCGATTTTTGGGATCCTCCCAGCCTTTCTGAGAAAAAAGGCAATTTTGCATGGCGTGCTTATTTTTAATGCCATGCTTGTTGATGGGGTGAGTTGACATTAAGCCTAATAAATTTTGAGTTCATGCATTGAGGAATGTGTGAACTGAAGATGATGGGGTCACATGGGAGAGCTGAAGCCAAGGAAGTATGGTGTGTCATTTCCATTGAACTGGTCAGTAAAGAATCATAGCAGTGGGGCAAAAAAAAAAAAATTATTACCTTGAGGCAAATAAATAATAGTCAAGAAATGTCTTGTTAAATCAAATAACTTATTAATGTCTACACCAAAGGAATGAAGCAAAATAGAGTTTTTTATTTCAGTTTTCTTTCAGTCAGCAAAAGTCACAGCAGTACAGCAGTCCCATTGACGCAGCACACAGGTGAGACCTCTCATGGGTCTCATCAGAAAGTTGCATAACATAATACAATTCCAGCTCGCTATTAAGCTAGTCTAGGGTTAGATAACATTATACACAGGCATATACATCAGTCCAAATGTTCAGGAATAAGCTATGATCATTTAAAGCCACAGATCCCAAATGTTTTTTGTTCTCGATTGTTAGTTCTTCAGACAAGTCCTTTATGGTTGGCTCAGAGTCTCTGGACTTCTAAGGAACTCATATCATAGCCCAGACTTCAACCTGGCTCTATGCCATTCCTTAGACTGCATTTACAATGCGTTCTTGATGCCATCAGACAATTGGGGACCTCCTGAGGTGTGGGCTTCCGTGTTCTGCAGATTACAACTCAACACAAACATTAGTGAATTATAAGGCAAAAAGCTGTTTGCTACCTTCAGCAACAAGATCATAAGATTGTGTATCAGCACTTTTTTAGGAGCCATTTTAAACACATTTATTTCTGTGCATATGCAATAAATACAAATTAGGCTTCTATAAATTTCAAACTATTTATCCTAACTTACTGTACAATTAACTTTCACATTAGCTTTCACAGATCAGATACCATAATGTAATAACTAAAGACATTAGGATCGCAGGGAGAGGGGAAAAGGAAGGACTATAAACTTGACCTGGTATCTAGTGGTATGACATAATAAAATACATATATTGCTTATTCATGGTCCTTATATCCATATAATCCCTCTAACAGTCTAATATATTGTAGCTAAACAAAACACATGTACACTTGGATACTTGTGAGGTAAGAAGAAAATACAATATGAGTATTGGCAGCTAAAAATAAGGGAAAAATGTTGCACCAAGAGGCAGAAGTCCATGTCTGCAATGCTGGAAATTTGATTGCATCCAGTGAAGAGTAAAGTAACAATATCCACAGTCAATAGCAAAACAGCAGGAGTGAAGATCAAGAGGATTTTAACGCTCATGCGGGTTGTCACCAAAAACAACGTTCATCTGAAAAATTGTTAGGGAACATGGTTTACTTCAACATAAAGAGAGGTTATGGATTTATTAAATTGAATATATAGGATGCTTTTCCATAGCACTGCCATAAAATACAAGCTTAGGAGGAATATTTGCATTGTAGAGTTCGGAGTTACTGTTGAGTTTGATGTAAGGCATGCAAGGTCACAAGTGTTTGACCCTGGTGTTCAGAACAGTAGTGATACTTGTCTATTCTCCCATATAGTCCAGGCGACTCCCAAATCTTGGGTGGCTCTCCTGGACCCCTGGAAGATTGGCAAGTCTACTG
This sequence comes from Taudactylus pleione, assembly GCA_031769625.1. Lineage (NCBI taxonomy): Eukaryota > Metazoa > Chordata > Amphibia > Anura > Myobatrachidae > Taudactylus > Taudactylus pleione. Next base: position 60,339,909 of record JAUIMM010000200.1, on the reverse strand, counting down.
GAATCAGTCCCAAGTGAAGTGGGTGGTGCGGGTGGCTTGCATCATCATGGCTTTGAACCCACTGTACAATGCTGGGGAATTGCAGATGGGACAGTCAAAACCTGGCATGTACAGTATGGTGATTGTGTGTCATTTTATAGGAGAAGTAACCCCTACCCTATCGATACACCAACTATGCAGGTAAAGACTATGCTCAAAAGCCACAGAATAAAAAGATGAAAACAGTGGAGACTGTCACTGATGACTGGTTACCTACTCTTATGCTGGATACACACTGGGCGACATATCGGCCATTCAATTGAATGGCTGATATATCATGTGTGCGTCGGCCAGTGTGTACAGACGATATGTCTGTGAACGACGTTGCTTCAGTGTGTATGAACAACCATCATCTGCAGATCAGTCGATCTGCAGATATACAGTATAGTTCAGATGTGTACCTAGCTTTAGTCATATATTTGTTGGAGGTGCAGCTGTAGGTGAAGTTTTCAGGTGATGTGAGGGTGTACAACCAGACACAAAACTGTTAAAAAGTTGTGATATCATGTATACTGTAAAAAAAAAGGCCAAACCAACAAAGGCCTTGCTGAAACAATGCTTAAATTTGGGGATTCAGGTAGATGAGTATAAAATGTAAAGTGTACTTGTAAAATATGCCCTACAAACAGGGCATCTCCATGATTTTTCTACCCTAAATATTGATTGGTCAAGTGAAGAGAGGTTAATAGCCTTGTACACTTCAGCATGTGTCATTTTACTTTGGAGAGAAATTATTGCATGGAAAGGGATTTCTGGGTAACAGGGTCAGTAACCATATTACGTTCACTCCTGACTCCAGGTGCTGCTAAGTACAGGACGATATCTCTAATTATAATATTTTATCTTGATTATGTGAAACTGTTATTTTCTACAGCCAAAAAAAAAAGGATAAAACATTTTTAACATTGTTTCTAATTGGTTGTACCCTTCTTTGCATCAATCTACTACTGTATAATTTTACAAAATGTATGCGATAGGTTGTAATGCCTAAGGATAAAGCATAGTAAACATAGTAAGTGACAGAGCTATTATTTCATTGCATTGTTTACTTATCAAGTTGTCCTAATTAAAAATTTGCCTTGACGCTCTAGTGAGACATTTTACACACATTGTGTTTTAAGGCTTTTTACAATGCCAGAATGTGTCTAAGTAAAACATGACTTGAAAGTGCGGTGATGATGTTTCCACACTAATTAAATGTTTTGCTTTGCAATTTTATGCACATCACAACTATTTTAGAGCTGTTGTTGAGTTGGCTTCAGCTGCACTCCAAAACACAGGAATAAGATGTGTAAAAAAAGCCGCAATTGTGGGCATATGCAAATGTTGCAATAGTCACCGCCTGTCCCTGTAATCAGGACATTTCAAAGAAATCAAAGTGCCCACCCAACAAAGGACAAGTGACAAACTGAGCTGCTTTCTCCTACCTGCTTTGACTAAGCTGTGTTAATGCTTGTACAAACCATGGAATGTTGTGGCCCTTTTGGAAAAGAACCATACTTACTAAGATCGGCTTCCTGGGAGAAGTGGGCAGTGATGGGGCGGGGCTGGAGTATTGCATCATTAGGCCATGCCCCCTCACAATGAAATCCCGGAATCACGGGTATTTGAATATTAGGTGGTGCCAAATGACGTGTCTTTAAGTCCCACACCCTTCCGGCGGACCGCAGGACAATGGTAAGTTTCTCCCTATTCTGCCCACTTCACTAAGAAGTGAGCAGGATGCGGGAGAAGTGCCTACTCTTCTGGGGGTGCGGCAGGCCATCCGAAAAATTGAGAGCCTCCCGCAGGTTCCGGGAAGAGAGGCAAATATGAAAATAACTACTATAAACTATGAAAATAACAACTATAAAACATACATATAATAAACTTTAAAAAAAATAAAAAGTAAATATGTAAAGGATGATAGAGGGCCTGATTCAGAGATTTTAGGTAAATGTGATATTTACGTAAATCTCCAATTTTTAATGATCTGCGCATGCAAAGGCGCCATACTGATCACATGCAGATCTATCTCTGCAATGTCGATCGCAGTGCTCCAAAGCTATAACACGATTGACTTGCTGCTGGCTTTTGGGAGTGACGAGGGATAGCGTTCCAGAAAACTGGGACGTGCCGTCCTCATTTTCTGGGTGTGCAGAAGCCAGTGGCTGCATCATTATCTTGTCATACTTAGGGTCAGTTATGTGGTAGTGGACAGGGCTGCACTTCTTTTTGTCCACATATGTTATAACTGGCAGCCACCAACACTGGTTTGTACATCACGTTGACCATAAATAAAACCACTGGTCTAAGACAATCATCCATTGTTACAGTAAAAAACAAGTAGGAAGACATAGAGTATAGAGAGCCTGATTCACTAGAGTACGCAATATTGCATACGCATGCAGCTTGACTGCTATAGTATCCTGATCCATAGCGATCACTATGCCGCCACAGCACTACATAAGGACGCCAACTTTACCTGACACGCACATCCGTAATGGTAAGACTGCGAAAACACAGTTAAGGCAGGTCAGACCTTACTCAGGAATTGCTTACTTCACCGCACACTATGAGGCCTTAGGCTGCGTATGGTTTTGCAGCGGATAATCTATGCACGCCTATGTAACGATGTTCAAGCACTCTGGCACGCCTGAGTTCCCCCCTTCCCCCCGTCACCACCCCCAAACGGCACTTACTGTCAATCACTCTGCGATGGGTCTGCGTCACCACTGCGAGTGCAGTCCCGACTGCAGTGGCTGGGTCACGCAGGCGCACTGCGATGCATACGCATGCGCAGTACACAACAATCAGCCGATAGCGTGCGTATAAGCAACTGCGTTCCTTGCTGAATCAAGCCCAGAGATAACTGAGACTATTTGCAAATCAAGTTTTGCTAATCAAGTTACTATTGCACATTCTTGAAGTTCTTTTTTGTTTTTTTACCATTCTAGAAAATATCCATTGAATTGCGATTTTGGTGGGTGAGAGCATAGTACTGCATTATACATTGCCAGAACAAACAGGCATTACAGGATGGAGCATATGTTGTAACTAAATATAGGTTGCAATTAGGTAAATAGTTGGATGTAGCAAAAGGCTTTTTAATTTATGCAGTATTCTTTAATTTTTTAACCTGTCAGCTTTTCTTTTTTACAATTTTTTTAGTTTGAAAGAGTCTTATGACTCTTCCATGTTGAGTTATAGGGTCAAGAACCCATGCCAAAAAGAACTATAAGTACAACACTGCCCACCTATACAGATAAGAGAATGTAACTATATCAATAATAATAATAATAATAATAATAATAATAATAATAATAATAATAATAATATAACAAATAATAATAATAATATACTGCATATGCAGTTTTGTATTTCAATAATCTCCCTATACTAAGCTGTGGAAAGTGATAAAATGGAAAGTAATTAACTGCCAGCCACTCAGCTCCTAACTGTCATGTTAAAGGCTGTGTTTGAAAAATGACAGGAGCTGATTGGTTGGTAGTTTATGACTCTCCAAATTATCACTTTCCAGAGCTTAGTACATCTGCCCCGAACTGATAAAATGAAAAGTTGTTTTAATATATGCCTTCCAATATTTCAATGTAAAAATAACTGAAACATTGTTGTCCATGCAAACCATCTGATAATCTTTTTTGCCTGTAAAATTGGGACAGTGGGGGTGGGGTGGTTGGGGTATGAGTGTTAGGATTAAATTGTGTCTATGATAAACCCAGATAAAGTATTAAGGTGATTACAGGTTTTCTGAAATGAGAAAATAGACTACATTTTCTCATAAATCTTTTTTTCTGAGATAAAAAAGAAGATCTTGTTACACAAGAAAGAGCCGTTATCTCTAGTCTACAAAAGCCAATTTGCATTTCATGCCTTCAAATTAATGTAAGTAGACCTGAAAACAGGCATGATGTCAAGTGGGTAGCCAAAGAAAAGTACGTATGTGATAAAATATCATATAATGTCATGAATTTCCATAGTTACTCGGTCCGTAACATATCTGTAATAGGCAAGACAAACCCTATTCACATACAGTGCAAAGAGCAGTAATATTAATGTGATAGTGCCTGATGCTTTGCTTGATAAAATGAAAGCAAATGTGCTATTAATGATTATGGCATTTGCCATTAAACTAGTGTTAAACTGAATAGATATATTATCAGATGAACGGTTATATCCTAGCACTGAACTCTTGATTTTTTTTAATGTCCAATTATAATGGAATACTGCAATGAATAAACCCTAAGGTGATATTTTGCACAATTTGCCAGATTTCGATGCATCGGAACTACAAATCGTGTAAAATACGTCCAAACCGTGAGTGTCCACTCACGATCACGATGCTGATGCACGTCTCCGCGAGTCGTACATCGCATCTTCACATCTTGCTTACAGAAGGCAAGATCTGCCAATCGCGTTAACAAGATTTAGGTCATTGGTCAGATCGTTTGTCAGATTGGACAGTTTATGCAAGTTATGATTTGTCTGGGAGTGCAGGGGTGTTGCTGGGGGAGTTCCAGGGAAATCGTTGACGACATTGCATCTTTTGCAAGTCGTCTAGTGTGTAGGCACCTTAAGAGCTGATTTGTGTCTTTACACTAATTTCAGCACATTCTGGATACTAATGGCAGGTATGTTTTTACCTGAAAAGTAATTGTTACTCTACTTTTGGGTTGTGTTTATTCTGGGTTCCTCTGGCATGTCACTGACAGAATATTAATACAATTTGTCAAGTTTAGAGTAAATGTATTTTCAGTTTTTTGTTACTTTTTATCTGTTGTGATAATTCATTCAGAGCAAGTTAATTGATTTTTTTTCACTTTAAGCTTTGTACAAGAATATATATATATATAATAGGGATGAGCGGGTTCGGTTCCCTGAGAACCGAACCCACCCGAACTTCGGGGATCCGGGGCGATCCGAGCCCAAGCTCGGATCTCCCTGTCTGCCCCGGATCCCTCTCCCGAGGCAAAACCTCGAGATCTGCTGTCGGATCTCGAGGTTTTGCCTCGAGCGGCCATTTTAAAAAAAATGCCTTTGCCTTTAATGGGCAAAGTGCTGATTGGCTGACAGAGCCGTCTGTCACGGCTCTCAGCCAATCAGCATTATGGTGCTCATTTGCATGTAGCACGGACTCGTGAGATCCGTGCTACATGCATCTGTGTGATTGACAGTGACACAGAGCACAGATGGGTCAGTGAGACCCGTCTGTGCTGCTGTGTATTTCAATGACACAGATGCACGCACGGACCAGGAGATCCGTGCTACTTGCATCTGTGTCATTGACACAGAGCACTAACGGGTCCGTGAGACCCGTCTGTGCTGCTGTGGTAAAAAAAAAAAAAAAAAACCTGTGTAAAAAGAGAAAAAAATGGCGTGCCCCCCCCCAAAAAAAGAGCAACCAGCCCCGGGCATTAGTGACCCAGTGCTGGGTGTGCTTAAATACAGGGGACAAACGACATAGGGGTCCCCTGTACTTAAACACAACCAGCACCGGGCTAGTCAGAACCAGAGCTGGTTGCCAAAATACGGGGGACAAACGACGTAGGGGTCCCCCGTATTCTGCGCAACCAGCTCTGGGCTCTGATCCGGTCCTGGTTCTGGAAATACAGGGGAAAAAAATGAGTAGGGTTCCCCTGTATGTTCCAGAACCAGCACTGGACTTTTTCTAGCGGGGGGCTGATGCCACAGCCAGGGGAGCCCTTTCACCGGGCCCCCCAGCCGCAGCATCAGCCCTGACCGCTAGTCAGCCCAGGCCGGGGATCCCTGGAGAGCTGGGGACCCCCCCAATAAAGGGGTCACCCTCTCCAGGGCTCCCCAGGCCCATGCTGATAGCCCGGGGCTATCCCCGCCACCCCTGGTGGCGGTGGGTGGCGGGTTGATTGTGTGGTGTGGTGTAAATAAAGAATATCAAACATTGTCTTTACAAGTAGAACTGCAAGTCCCAGCAAGCCTGCCCCGCATGCTGGTACTTGGAGAACCACAAGTACCAGCATGCAGGGCATTAAGGGCCCACTAGTACCTGTAGTTCACCTGTAAAAAAATGTTTAAAAAAAACACAGGACACACACACCGTGACAGTATAAGTTTATTAAACATACATACACACACACACACACACATGTACACATACTCACCTATGTAACCCTGTAGCATCGGTCCACTTGTCCGGTAAAGTATCCATAGGGGACCTGTGAAAAAAAACATACTCACCATCTCCTATGCGAGGTTCTGTACTCTTCGTTCCAAAGTAGGCATCCCCGGACTTGGCAAAAAAAAAAAACGAAAACGCGATCCACGAACTTAGTACCGTTCTATAGAACGGTACTTCCCGAATGAGAGCTTAGCGGCGGGGTATCACCATGGAAACCCCGCTGCTAAGCGTTCATTGGCTGAGAGAGGCCATCTCCCGTCTCTCTCAGCCAATGAACGGCTCCCTCCATTGTAGTCAATGATGGGAGCCGCAAGGTTATTAAAGTTTACCCTGCGGTTCCCACCATTGACTACAATGGAGGGAGCCGTTCATTGGCTGAGAGACGGGAGATGACCTCTCTCAGCCAATGAACGCTTAGCAGCGGGGTTTCCATGGTGATACCCCGCCGCTAAGCTCTCATTCGGGAAGTACCGTTCTATAGAACGGTACTAAGTTCGTGGATCGCGTTTTCGTTTTTTTTTTTTGCCAAGTCCGGGGATGCCTACTTTGGAACGAAGAGGACAGAACCTCGCATAGGAGATGGTGAGTATGTTTTTTTTCACAGGTCCCCTATGGATACTTTACCGGACAAGTGGACCGATGCTACAGGGTTACATAGGTGAGTATGTGTACATGTGTGTGTGTGTGTGTGTATGTATGTTTAATAAACTTATACTGTCACGGTGTGTGTGTCCTGTGTTTTTTTTAAACATTTTTTTTACAGGTGAACTACAGGTACTAGTGGGCCCTTAATGCCCTGCATGCTGGTACTTGTGGTTCTCCAAGTACCAGCATGCGGGGCAGGCTAGCTGGGACTTGCAGTTCTACTTGTAAAGACAATGTTTGATATTCTTTATTTACACCACACCACACAATCAACCCGCCACCCACCGCCACCAGGGGTGGCGGGGATAGCCCCGGGCTATCAGCCTGGGCCTGGGGTGCCCTGGAGAGGGTGACCCCTTTATTGGGGGGGTCCCCAGCTCTCCAGGGATCCCCGGCCTGGGCTGACTAGCGGTCAGGGTTGATGCTGCGGCTGGGGGGCCCGGTGAAAGGGCTCCCCAGGCTGTGGCATCAGCCCCCCGCTAGAAAAAGTCCAGTGCTGGTTCTGGAACATACAGGGGAACCCTACTCATTTTTTGTCCCCTATATTTCCAGAACCAGGACCGGATCAGAGCCCAGAGCTGGTTGCGCAGAATACAGGGGACCCCTACGTCGTTTGTCCCCCGTATTTTGGCAACCAGCGCTGGTTCTGACTAGCCCGGTGCTGGTTGTGCTTAAGTACAGGGGACCCCTACGTCGTTTGTCCCCTGTATTTAAGCACACCCAGCACTGGGTTACTAATGCCCGGGGCTGGTTGCTCTTTTTTGGGGGGGTGCACGCCATTTTTTTCTTTTTTTACACAGGTTTTTTTTTTTTTTTTTTACCACAGCAGCACAGACGGGTCTCACGGACCTGTCATTGCTCTGTGCCAATCACACAGATGCATGTAGCACGGATCTCCCGGGTTCGTGCTACATGCAAATGGGCACCATAACGCTGATTGGCTTCCTGTCTGCCACTGCAGTGCCACTCCTAGATGGGCCACGTGTTTGTGCCGCCCCCTTGTGTCGCTTAGCATAGTCATCCAGCTTCCTCGGTACAACCTTTTGGCCTAAAAACAATATTGTGAGGTGTGAGGTGTTCAGAATAGAGTGGAAATGAGTGGAAATTAATGTTATTGGGGTTATTAATAGCGTAGGAACAAAAAAAGGCCCATTTATGTGATTTTAGCGGTTTTTTTTTATTTTTTAAGAAAAAATCACGATCCAAAACACAAAACCCAGAACCCAAAACACGGAAGGGTGGTTTTGGCAAAACCAATCCAGATCCAAAACACGAAGAAAGATCCAGATCCAAAACCAAAACACAAAACACGAAAAGTGTCCGGTGCACACCCCTAATATATAATATATAATATATATATATATATATATATATATATATATATATATTTGCATATTTAGGGCCATATTCAATTTGAAGCGAAAAGGCCGATTATGTCATTTTCACCTATTTTCTTTATCCCCATATTCAATTTCAAAGACTTTTCGCCGGTGCGAAAAGTCTTTGAAAAAAAACAGGTATAACTTTTCACCACTGCATAGGTGGCGAAAAAAAGTGCAGAATTGGGGTTGAGGGGTGCAGGCTTAAAAAAAAATAACCTGCACCCCTGGGAGAGTGCCCTAACAAAGATCTGTGTCAAAAAAGGTTTTAAAAAATCGGGACGCCCCAAAAAATAAAGTTTAAATTTGGTGTGAAAAAATAATAATATGGTTAACAAGTTTGAAACTGACGAAATTAATTCAGGGGGGTTCCCAAGAATGCGGCAGGTGTTTTCTTCATTGCAGGAAGTAGCGGCAGGTGCTTTTTTGAAGAATTTTAAAAATGCACCTTAGGGACTTAAAAATATGCTTGCACCCATTTTCATGTACCAAAATTTGATGCACCTAGTTTTTGAATATAAAAAACCAAGTGCTCTTCTTCACCCCTTCTTCCCTGTTGGAAAAAAACACCTGCCACGGCTATTTAAAAACCATACTTACCTTCGTCAGGCCAAAATGAGGGTACCCATAATGATCCACCATGTCAGGACATCATTAAGGACGTCCCTGGATGCTTTCCCAAAAATTCCCAAATTTTTCTCGATACTTATCTTTCCGGCGGGTCCCGTTTTCGCAGCTTTCAAATTGAATAAAGCAGGCGCGCACCTGATACTTTATCCCCGTCAAACCTCCGATATGGAGCGATAAGTCCAGCACGGACTTTTCGCTCACATATTGAATACCCCCCTTAATGTATTCAATATTTAAGGGGGAATTCAATTACCCACTGTAAATTACTGCGGGTAATAATGGGAAGACTCCCGCATTCGCCCAATAGCCTTGTTAATGCAAATTAAACACATGCGTTAACATGGGTTATTGGGCGTTAACGCAAAATGATCTGTGATAAGTTCATGGACCTGTGCGTTAACTGCCACTTATCACCCGATAACTGCACAGTTAACAGGGATTTCTTTTCGGGTCTCAGGATACCCGAAAAGAAATCCCTGAGAAGCGGGGCTAATGAAATACGGGCCGGTGATCAATTACTGTAGCACCCGTTCAGTTAATGTGGCTAATTGAATCCCATCCTTATAATAATGAGATTGTCACCACATAAAACTGCCTTTACAGCATGATATAATGAATAACTATGATTAGCTAAGAAAATGAAACAACACCTGCTTACAGAAGTATGTGATTCCTGAATACCAGTGCTGTCAAATGAGTGAAAAAAATTTCATAGTTTAGTTTAAAAGTTTAAAGGAAATTGTAAAATAATTAAAATAATGAAATATTGGGAAGTATAATCGCTAAGTTTTATGCTGACAATATGCCATATATAAGAATGGGAGAATCCCATTTCTGAAAGTAATTGTAGTAGTCTGTTTTTATGGTCTGCATGTCTGCATGGATAAGGTCAAAATTCAGGTATAGTATTTTCTGGGCAATGGAAATACATTGGAATATATTAGTATTGGCTTCAGGGGCGTATCTACCCATTGGCCAGGATGGCACTCGCCAGGGACGCAGACCAATGGGGGGGGGCGCCGTCCGGCAGTGTCACCAGCAGCCAAGGGGTGGTCTACCCCCGCTAGTCCCCCGGCCCCACAAGTGTGGGGCAGACTGCAGTGAGAGCGGACTGCCCCATACAGTTTACAAACACACAGCCGCCAGCAGTGGCTGTGTTTGTTATAGTAGCCAGCTAATGACAGTCAGACAGACTTTCATTGGCTGCTGCTTGGTCCACGGAGAGAGCCGGCTGGAGCTCACTCATGAGCTCCATCTTCCGTCTCCCCCTGTAGCGTGTGATCTCCCATAGTGCAAGAGAAGAGCCGGGACTCGGAGCAGACAGCGGCGGTTGTGTCAGGAGCGGGGATCAGGTAAGTTTTCTTTTTTTTCTTCTTTGTGTGTGTGTGTAAGCCTGGCACAGCAGGGGGGGGGGCACTGTATAGGGGGTAGCCGCTAATGGGGGCACTTTAGGGGGGGTGCTACTGGGGGCACTGTATAGGGGGTCTACTACTGGGGGCACTGTATAGGGGGACTACTACTGGGGGCAATGCAGCATAGGGGGGACTACTACTGGGGGTACTGTATAGGGGGGACTACTACTGAGGGCAATGCAGCATAAAGGGGACTACTACTGGGGGCACTGTATAGGGAGGACTACTACTGGGGGACAATGTAGCATAGGGGGGATTACTACTGGGAGCACTGCATGGGGGGGAGGAGAGCGCCAGTCCATTACATTGCCAGGGGCGCTTGGATCCCTAGATACACCCCTGATTGGCTTTATGGCCCAAAGCATTGATAACATTTACATAAGGAAGAGTGTAATGGGGCCTGTCGATGCCGGGGTCAGGGAATCTGGGAAATCCAACATACTGGAAATCCTCAATTTTCCAATCCCTACCACAAAATGATCAGTGAGTCGCAGATTTTTTACATGCAGTGTTTCCATGATGCACCAATGGTTGGTCAATCATCGATGTCCGTGTTTCGGCGAGTTCGATAGCCGATTGGCGAACCTGTTGGGCATTGTCAGTACGGGGAATCAGGCCGTAGATGTATGGCCCGCATAAGGGAATAAGTTAGAATGAGAAGATGGTCATTAGCAAATGCTTAAAGCATTTTCCATTTTACTATTGAATTTAACATTTGCTGCTCCCTTGCCTGTAAGACTACCTTTCTGGGGATCCCATGAATTACTGTACTGGGTTATAGCACTGATATAAAGCCGGTAGCACTTTCTCTGTGCTGAGCAGTCTTTTGAAAATGGGAGATCTAATGTCATTTCTAATGACTGTAGAAGAGGGTTGGGTAAATTAAATATTAAAATGGGAATTCCTTTTTAACATTAAATAGGATATAAGGATTTTAAATTTGCCAATTTGCTAGGGCTCACAGAATTGGTGATAGAAAATAGAGTAGCCTTGTACTGCATCTGAGCAGAGAGATTCAAAACAATCCTACAATTTTAAATACTTTTTGAAACAGTTAATCCTCAACTAGATACAATTTCTAGACTTGGGGTAAAACACGTAAAAAGAACTCTCGGATCAAGGGCACTAAGCCTATACTTAAATATAACTTTTAATAGTAGCTCAAATGTCCACCTGTGCAAATGCAGTTTAGATAAATCCATGTAAAAAGTCTTCCAGCATCCTTTTACGTCATGATTTGCTCCTCTTTACCCCTTCCCCTGGGCAGTGTCTACATCTGAAAGCCAAAGGAACAAAGGAGGTGCACAATAGTGAGCAGAATAACAGTAACACCTTTACTTGTATATCACAAACTTACATCAACGTTAAAAATAGGCCGCTTAGATGGCTGTAGCAGTAAACAATTATAGAGCAGAAGCGCATGCCGGCTCTTCCCCAGACATGGATGTGTTCAAAGCCTCGATCTCCGATACCAGAAGCGTCAATTCCAATACAACCTGATAATCCTCCCCAAACACGTAGTGACTTCGTCAGTGGGTGTGCCCATTGATGGACCAGTGACGTTTATATAGGCTGTCCAATTGCTTGCAATTAGCTCACTAATTTACATATCATTCATAAAAATAAGTACACAATACAATACATTTATCAGAAGTCCACGGTCTAAGTTTTGGAAAGTGGCATCTTCTTAATTAGACATTCAATCCATATATATAGCAATAAATTAAACTGTCTCCAGTGTGGTAGACATTTTTTCGGTTATCTTCTAGTCGTCATCTCCTTCACTGACACCATTTTATTGAAGATTTTAGTTTATAGTGTAGCCACCATATTATTGTAGATTTTATACTCTATATTACATAGCTAACAATACGATCACATTTTATAAGATAAAACATAAACTTAAAAATACATATTTAATATACTATTAATTAAAAATATATATCTATATAAAAATATTGAAAAATACAATAAATGCAATAATATGAAATGATAACACTTAACAATTACATTACACGGATATCTTCCATCTATCCATAAATTCCTCTAAAAATCATAATCAGTTAAACATTCCTAGAACATACAATGCATAATCATCTACTGCTATATATTTCACCCATCCTCATCAACATGATATAGATAAATAAAATATAGAGACTACCACCTGATGATTTAGAGGCACGCAGAAATTATTCAACCAACAACTGAGTGCCTCATCAACAAAGTGGACCTAACCAGAGGAAGGAGAAGAAACTAAACCAGAAGAACGAGAAGGAACTCAACCACTCTCACCTTAAAAAATATAAATGTTGCTAACCTTAAAACTATGAATATTAATATAATATAAAGGGGGTTATAGCGCAAACTTCATTGAGACCCAAAGGCGTTGAAGTGCTTAATTTATGTATCCAGAAAGTCTCCCTTTTAGCCAGTTTCATTAAAATATCACCCTTTCTTTCGTCAACTGTTATTTGTTCTATAGCCTTAAAGAAGAAATAGTGTGATCTAAAATGTGTCATTTTAAATGCTTTTTTGTTTTGCCAATGTATTTATTTTACCACATTGATAATCTATCATATATTACAAGAGTAGTTTGGCAATTTTTAGACTTTTGTATTCTTGTAAATGTCTTGCATCCTTAAAACTTAATCTCTCATTAGTACAATATTGGCAGACTTTACAATGGTTACGTGGATAAAAACCACTGGATTTTTCAATCCAGTTTCTGCACGTTTCCTTTGTCTGAAGGAGACTAGGGGCTAAAATACGTTTCAAAGCTTTTGCGTTTTTAAAAATTGTGGTTCTTTTGGTATAACCTTCCCTAATATGGGATCCAGGGTTAATACTGTCCAATGTTTTTTTAGGATCCCTTTAATCTGTTTTTCTGTATTGTCATAGGTGGTAGAAAAAGGCACAAAAAAAATTCTCCTTATTAAACATTTTTTTTCTTTCTTTATATACTAACAGTTTTTGGCGTGGGACTTTCCTAGCTCGCTTAACCCCATCTTCAATTAATTTTTTAGGATCATATTTATCCTAGAACTGTATATTTAACCATATTCTGGAATGAGGAGAGAGACATGGAAACAGATTACATTTAGAAATAGGCAACAACATCTGCGTGAGCCATTCCAATGTCAACCTTTTGTACCTGTCAATTTTCATCCATGTTGACCTTTTGTGTGTCGATCTTTTGTCCCTGATGACTTTTTGTATTTTGTACCTGTCGACCTATTGCCCTTTCTATCTGTTGGTGTCTACCTAGACCCTGTCGACAGGGGCGTCTTTATAATGGGTCGATATTGCACCCTGTGTCAGATCCGCCCCTGAACATGTGACATTTTGATTCTTTTGAGAAGTGCTGCTCTCAACCTCTGGTATGTATGTGTCAGAATCCCAATAATCAAATCAATAACAATCGGTAACAATCCTGTATACCTATTGCAGTGAATTACAAATATATAATGCATACACTTTACTAATGGATTATAAAGGTACATGCGGTATAAAAGTCAAACAAAATACACATTTAAATTTAGTGTGATATCCCTTTTAAGCCTATAGTCCATGATGCAATGGATTCTGCATAGTAACAGAGTGCGTTTTCAAGCTGCTCCGTGGAAAAACAATACATTTTTTGTGCACTATAGCATTGCAGCTGATTTTACCTATCTTCCAGCTTCTTTGGAGGTGGTGTATGACAGGACTCGGCAGTTGGTTTCTGGTCGGGGCTCCGGACTCAACTTGCCTCCCTGGAGCCCGGCTGTCATTAGTCCATCTGCGGCACAGACATCTCCTGCGGTCTGGGTACTGTAGAGAGGCCAGCACTGTCTGGGGGCAGGGATGTTGTTGGTTTTGGTCCCTTAGGACTGGCCACTGGACACCCCCTCCACTTACAGAGACTTACCTCCCCAGCCACCCACCCACCGCCACTCCTTCTGTTCCTCTGACTAGCTTCCTCCTTCAGTGTCCATACCTCAGCGTCTCCAGTTCCACTTCTGGACTTTCTGGTGAGCATGTCACGTGACCGCAAGTGAGGGGAATGATAATCCTGAGATGATATTGAAGAAGCAAATTTCTGTATACAGTAGGTGATGTTATGTATGTGATGCACCAGTGTGTTTCTTGTCCTTGGGGGAGTCTCGCCTATACCTATGGGTTGGTGTGTCATTATGCAAATCTTCGTATCTTTCTCTCTTGATTGGCTGGTCTTGAATGTACTTGATTGGTTCCAGGAATCATCTGACCCATGTGTATTACGAGGCATGCAGTAACATAACTTAGGTTTATATATACTGATTAAACAATATGGTGATCATATTCAGAATACACCTAATATAAATTAATTCAAAAAAGGGGTTTAAATCTAGCCATATGCAGGAACTCCCCTTTTTCACTATGCCTCATTCTGCTATACGGGTCATCTTCAGGATGTTAATATTATACTCACAGCAATGAGGTTGTGGGTTCAATTCCCATAATGGCCCTAACTGTGTGGAGTTTGTATATTCTCCCTTGCGTGGGTTTCCTCCGGGTACTCCTTTTTCCTCCCACACTCCAAAATATGCTGGTAGGTTAATTGGTTCATTCTCCAACATGCAGCAACCTGACAATATCATCAGGTTTGCATGTATGTTTGCCAGATGAACGATAAAGACGAACGACCTGCGGGAATGCGTATAGTTGTTCGTTCGTTGTTATCGTTCATGAAAAAATGGACGATAAAGTGAACGACTGAACGATAACAAATTTAGGCGGTGTGAGAAGGTGGTCTGCTAAAACCTCATATTATGGTATGGGCCTATGTTTCTTGTATCTCTGTTGCTTGTTTCTAGTAATCTGTGATAAAGTATACTTCTTTCTTCCCTCCTTTTGCTTCTTTATTTTTTTATATGTTAATAGCTCATTCCTATCTAGTTCCTCCTCTTCCCTAATTGCCTTATTGACTAGACTCTTTTCATATTTCTTCTCCAAGAATTGTGCACTCAATTCCTTTCCTTGTGTGTGGAAATCATTTATATTTGAGAATTTACTCCTAAGTCTGATAAATTGTCCCTTTGGTATGGTTTTTAGTAAGTTTGGATGGTACCTGCTGGTTGATAGAATGAAGCTCCTTACATCTACTGTTTTGCGAATCGTTCTCTTGTGTATTTGATTATTCTCTATGAAAATATTAAGGTCGAGGAACTCAACTGTAGATCTGCTTGTGGTTCAAGTGTCTCAGAAATTCTATTAGGGTGTCCGTCCCCCCCTGCCAGATGAAAAACATGTAATCCATATACCTATACCAGTGTATGAAATTAGCCCCTAGCTCTGGGGACCCCCTGATGTGGTGTTCCTCCCACCAACTCACTATACACAAGCTCAGTGCGTAGGTAATCTCTCAATAATCAATGTGACATTCTGATGTCCAATTGAGGTGGTGCAACCGCCATGACCAGGAGACCGGGTAGCTTTATGGCAACTTGTTGCCAGCACTAAGCAGAGTCTGAGCATCCCAAGGATGCTCTGTGTGGCTCTGCATTGACTTGTTGCCTGCAGTAGACAGAAGCTGAGCATCCCGAGGCCGCTTTGTGCAGCTCTTCGGTGACTTGTAACCTGCACTAGATAGATGCTGACAGTCCCAAGGATGCTTTGTGACTCTGCGGCTGTTTGCCACCAGTACTAGACAGAAGCATTCCAGGGACTCTGCATGCCAAATACAGGTACTACGGGCCAGCTCTCTTCCACCCCTAGTTACAGTCCTGTTGTAATGGTGCAGGCAGGTAGTACTTATATTTAAAACTTTAATTTAATATTTTTACACTGTGAATTTTTATCTAATCACTGAACAATTCATTTTAGTTTAATAGTTTATATCTGAAAATTTTGTTATTGGGGATTAGTGTACCTCTAAGTATATGGTACACTATTCTGCAGAGAAGCTTTGAGACCACTATAAAAAAACCAAGAACAAAGTACAAAGTTGTTTCTACACTTTTAACTAGAGTTGTTTTTCCACACCCATGTGTGATCTCTAAGAAAGACTGACAGAAACCTGTTTTAAATCTAAAAAAAAGCCAGAGTGGTGTTTCTGTACAGCACCATACACATTTACAACTATGAAGAGTACAACCAAAACAACAACAGTTAAAAAGAAATGCAATACATTAACAGGAATAATTTAAACTTAGTGTTTACTTCTGCATTCAGCAAGGACAAAGTATTTTGTTTTAGATCTGGAAATATATATCAGAGATGGAAAATTAGAGAGTAAAACACACTTCAAAATGGATAATTGCAATAACTATCTGCTTTCCTCCACCACCCGAAGTGGATCAACAATATTCCAGAGAGGCAGTTTCAGAGAGTCAAGAGGAACTGTTACGATGAAACTACATTTGACAATCAAAGTTTCATGCTCAAAGAATGATTTGTAGAAAGAAAGTATGATGGAAAGAGATTGGACATCTGCCTAAAAAAAGTAAAGAAAATGAAGAGAGAAGAACTGATCAAATATAAAGAGGAAGTAGAGAAGAGCCCACCAAAAGCTTTTGTCATCACAAAGTACAATAGTTATACACAGAAACTGGAACAAAGCTTAAAACACCATTAGCATCTATTGAAGTTGGATCCAGATATGGAAGACAGTATTCCATGCAAACCAATAATTATTTACAAAAGGGCACAAACTCTCAAAACTGTGCTAACAAAAAGCTGTATCCCCACAGAATCACATTCTCCAATGCATACTAAAGAAGGATTCACATACTGCAATAACTGTGCAGCATGCAGAAACAAAAAAAAACCCTACCACGAAGCAAGTCAGCAGTTTTTCCTATAAAATAAGAGGCACAACACACAAGATACGAAGTAGTTTACGCTGCAACAGAGAGGGGTTGAATTACTCATTAGAATGCCCATGTGGGCGGCAATATGTTGGTCGCACAAAATGCAAACTGATAATAAGAATAACGGAACATATCAACATTATAAGTAAAGGTTTACGAGCACATAGTGTATCAAACCATTTCCTCACTGTGTATAACAAGAAACCCAAAGGATTACCTTTTCTGGCAATCCAAAATGTGAAGCAAGACTGGAGAGGCAGAGATTTTTTGGAAATAATCTCCAAGGTAGAAACCGATTTGATCTACAGAATAAAATCTCTGCACCCACATGGCTTGAATTGGACTATGACCTGGGTTCATTCTTGAAGATCTAAGAAGAGACTAACTCTAACCTCTAATACACCCCATTTTGCCATAATTTGCTATTTTCTATTTTTATTTATTTATATATTTTTTTATCATTTTCTATTATTTTATATTTTTTATTTTGATATTTTTTATATTTTTTTATTGCGAATCATCTTTAATCTCAACTACATCCTGCTTTGAATTTTAGTATCTCTTGTAGAAAAGTGGATCTGCTACAATGTATCAGTTAACTGACATTTGTAAAATTTTCGAAGGTTTTATTTACCCTGCCATGTAACCAATTATTCTTGAGATCAAGGAATCGATATTTACATATTTATTATTTTAAATGTATCATACAATGAATTTTAAATGAGTCTTTAATAATATCGTTTTAAATATAGCAAGTCTGGACTGCTTCTGAACGCAGCCAATAGGCTGACACCTAATTTAATAAAGGTGTGGAAGAGAGGTGGTCTGATCACCTTCAAAAGTTACTTATGTTATGAAATGCATTACTGAAGGACGTTATCAACACATACATTAAGCTACAGTGATTCACAACATATATCTCTCCTGTGGATGCTCCCCGGGGTTATATGTTTTAAGCACATAACACAGGGCATAAAAAGATCGTGCAGCAGCGTGTTAGGAGCCGGGTGCAGTGAATGCTGCCTGATAAGAAAGATCCAGGAACTGTTATCTTAGTACCGGCATTCGCAGTGATTGAAGGAAAGAGGCACATCGGGTACCTACACTGAACGCTAAGAGGAGACTCATAAGTAGGGTAAGGTTGGGACAGCCTTTCCAACTTTACTTTGCCAGAGCTCGGGAGGAGAATCACCATAGATTCACTTAAGGGGCTATAAACATCTAACAGAGATTGCATTTTATGTGTGTCCTGTTTTACTGAATATATCCCAGCAGATCCATATGTTATTATTTTTCTTTTTATTTATGAGTTATTATTTTATAAGTTTATATTTTTTTATATATACTTACATACTTTCCAGACATCTTTCTTAGAAGGTGAATTTTAGGAGGTTGTACATTTATCATATTTAAAACAATTTAATTTATGAAAGCTGTTTTCTTATTTTTTTCTGAAGCGCTTGATTACATTTATATTAACTTAAATATTATCAGATATCACAAATAGTTAGGGAAGCCATATGTATATAAAATCTTAAAAAGATGGGAATATTTTAAAAGGATTGAGAGGTTCAGTATTGGAAATGTCAAAACATATGATAAGAAGATACCTGATAATAGACCCTATTGGTCTGTATTCAAACCAGAAATTATCCAGCTGCTTGGTCCAAGTGGCCTGTTGACTGCTCTCCTTTGATTTGACCACTCATGTGCTGGGTCAGGCAGCAGGATCAGTGTATGTGTAGTCAGTTTTAGATTTTGAACAACATCTCTTTAGCTTTCTCTATTGTATTGATTGACCTAATATCTGAAATTCACTTGACATTGACTTTTGTGTGAACATTGCTCTGGGCTGTATCTACTGAGCTGCATACTGGACAGATGCAGTTACTGGAGAGGGAGGTTAGTTTAGGCCGGGACCCCATGTAGTTTGCTGCAGAGTGCGTAATGTAGGACAGATCTTCACTTACACTGTTATATTGTGTATATTTCAAAATATGGAAAAGCAAATTCTTGGATGTTGTCCAATTATACTTAGATGAACATTTACATTTGAATAATCAACATAGTTACATTTGTGTATGTTGCAGGCTACAAGCAAACTGCTGCTTTCTGGTTGTTGGTGAGCCAGTATCCTTTGTTCTCTTTCTATATACAAGAACTTTAATTGGCTGTAATAGAAGAATTAATGAAGCACAAAATTAGGTAAATCCTTTTTATGTAAGTGGCATGTTCAAAGTTACCCGCATTGGTAAAATGCTTTAACTAGTATTAGCCCATGTCGCGAAAATGGCGTCAACATTGTGAGATCAACGTATTGGTGACATAATGAGTGTCGACCTCCTATCCGCAAACCTCTAAGGACTTGTATAAGACTGATTTTTTTCAATACACACATGCATATTCATCCATCTTTAAATGCAGCAGACACATTTGTGCAGAAAGGCAAAGCATACATAGGGATTGATGCAGAGCGGAATTTTTGTATGTTTGCAGAGCAGATCTTGCATGAATTTGCAGCCTGCATGGTTCTAAAATGTGTGCATGCAAGTCGTGAGCATTTTGGCCAAAGCGGCAGAACTAGTTTGTAACTTGGCATTCTCATAGGCAAAAGTCTAGGAGGGCATGTTCATGGAAATGTCAGCTTACAGGCATGATGCAAGCAAAAATACACCTCTTTAGCACATATGGTAGGGCAAAAACAAGTACTCACTGATGACGATGACTAATAGCAAACCATGTAGTGCCAGTTGCATCATACTCTGCACACCGGTGAATGTACTCAATTTTCTCAATTCACCATTACACAATAACGCTCTAAATTGTCGTAAATTAGGTGATAAAAAAAATGTTTTTAGGTTATGATATTATTATTGGCTTTGTTGAAAATTTCAGACCAATTTACAACATTCTAATGTTTTGATTGATAATTATATACAGTAGATTTTAGGAATAATGTGCAGTGCATCATCGGTGCAGCGTTTAATTGTCAGGGGTGGAATTGTTCATTTTAAATATTGACACACAAATTTTAATTCATACATATCAATTTAATACCTGAAATATTTTTTTCTGCTTTTACATATTTTCACCTTGAGGAACTCATCATACACCTTGGAGGAATTTTCAGGTTCCATGGAAATCAGTTTGAAAAACAATGCTATACAATGATAAAAGACTATAGGGCAGTACTTTATGCTTATGCAGCTCAAATACAAGGAACTCAGCCACATGCTGAAAAGAGATAGTGAGTTTTTCGGAGGGAACTCAGACCCTCTAACATAACCACTTCCCCCAGTTACAAAATGCTTTGCTCCTGAACTTCTCACTTAATTTATAATTACAGTAAATTTAAAAACACCCTTCTCATCCGTTAATTTGATCTACACAGATGACAGATGACTGTGTAGATCACAGTGTGAGTGGGAAGCCCAGGGGCAGAGCATTCTGTACCTGGTAGAAGGGGTCAAGTTGGAGAGTCTGGGAGCCCATTCTGTTCCTCCCGCCAGAATTGGAAACACAAATCCGAATATACATATGGCCTGTTTTTTGGGCATACCAATGGTAAATTTGAATAATTCATGATATGCACACAGTTATTGGTCCCATTCTGCATCAGGCCTTCCAAAAACTACTCCAAAATTGTTTGGGGTTTTTATGATTGAATATATTTAAAACTTATCCAACATAGTTTTATTTAAAAAAAAATATTTTTTTTTAAGCACAGTATATCATAAAAATAGCACATTTTACTGTGCATGACCTTGAACTTTTAAAATATTATGGATAATTGGCCATTCAAAATTGGAGGCACCATAATCTATATTCTTAATCAATATGGGATCACCATAATAAAAATGATCCATTATAGCAGGCCTCATTTTGATAGCAATATCAATAAAATATAAATTTTTTCCAATGTATCAACAAATCAATATTTTCCAGAAAACTGTAGGGGGCTGAGTCTCTAGTATGTTTATATGTCCCAGACAGCTGCTTCACTCTGTAGCTGCTCCTCTCTGCGGCCACTGAGAATACACTGGGGGTCAGAGGAGCTGCTGACTTTACATGTCCCCTGTAGCTACTCCTCTCTGCAGCCACTGAGAGTACACTGGGGAACACTGGAGCTGCTGACTTTACATTTCATCTGTAGCTGCTCCTCTCTGCAGCCACTGAGAATACACTGGGGGACAGAGGAGCTACTGACTTTACATGTCCCCTGTAGTTGCTCCTCTCTGCAGCCACTGAGAATACACAGGGGGTCAGAGGAGCTGCAGACTTTACATGTCCCCTGTAGCTGCTCCTCTCTGCAGCCACTGAGAGTACACTGGGGAACACTGGAGCTGCTGACTTTACATTTCATCTGTAGCTGCTCCTCTCTGCAGCCACTGAGAATACACTGGGGACAGAGGAGCTGCTGACTTTACATTTCCCCTGTAGCTGCTCCTCTCTGCAGCCACTGAGAATACACTGGGGGTCAGAGGAGCTGCTGACTTTACAAGTCCCCTGTAGTTGCTCCTCTCTGCAGACACTGAGAATACACTGGGGGACAGAGGAGCTGCTGACTTTACATGTCCCCTGTAGTTGCTCCTCTCTGCAGACACTGAGAATACACTGGGGGACAGAGGAGCTGCTGACTTTACATGTCCCCTGTAGTTGCTCCTCTCTGCAGACACTGAGAATACACTGGGGAACAGAGGAGCTGCTGACTTTACATTTCCCCTGTAGTTGCTCCTCTCTGCAGCCACTGAGAATACACTGGGGGACAGAGGAGCTGCTGACTTTACATGCCCCCTGTAGCTGCTCCTCTCTGCAGCCACTGAGAATACACTGGGGGACAGAGGAGCTGCTGACTTTACATGTCCCCTGTAGTTGCTCCTCTCTGCAGCCACTGAGAATACACTGGGGGACAGAGGAGCTGATGACTTTACATTTCACCTGTAGCTGCTCCTCTCTGCAGCCACTGAGAATACACTGGGGGACAGAGGAGCTGCTGACTTTACATTTCCCCTGTAGTTGCTCCTCTCTGCAGCCACTGAGAATACACTGGGGGTCAGAGGAGCTGCTGACTTTACATGTCCCCTGTAGCTGCTCCTCTCTGCAGCCACTGAGAGTACACTGGGGAACACTGGAGCTGCTGACTTTACATTTCCCCTGTAGCTGCTCCTCTCTGCAGCCACTGAGAATACACTGGGGACAGAGGAGCTGCTGACTTTACATTTCACCTGTAGCTGCTCCCCTCTGCAGCCACTGAGAATACACTGGGGGACAGAGGAGCTACTGACTTTACATGTCCCCTGTAGTTGTTCCTCTCTGCAGC